>WBNO01021285.1:5266-74396 GCA_013400575.1 Peucedramus taeniatus | reverse complement strand
GCGGGCTGGGGCCGTGCGGAGGCCGGGCCGGGGTCAGCCGGGGTCGCCGGCAGGTGAGCGGAGCGCTCCGCCTGCGCGGGGAGGGCTGTGGGGAGCGGCCGGCGGGTCAGGAGATGCCCCAGCGCAGCTTGGGGACGGACGGTGACAAGGAGCAAACTTGCGAGGGTGGCACCAGTGAAGCAGACCGTCCGCTAGGTCCTTGTCAGGGCAGAGGCTCCGGGTCTGTTTCACACAAAGACTGTGTTCGGCTGCCGTGTGCCCTCGTATGACAGAGCCTTGTCAGGTTACAAATAGCGTGTAGGGCAGGGAGACTTCTGTTTTGCTTTTATTCTGTTTGGTAAAGCAAAAAAAAGTGGTGGGATGCGTTTTCACATTAAGGTGAATACGTTTACAATACAGCTGGGTCGCTGCAGATTTACACCCTGTGACCCAATAAACCTGATTCATTTGCGGGCAGAGTAAGATTCAGTCTTGATCTGTATTTACTCATGTAGTTAAAGCCCCTTGGGTTCCTGTCTAGGCCCCTGTTGCAGTAGGAGGGTTACTGTGGAGGGCCCCGTTTAGCCAGTCACAGAGGCTTTCTTTTTAAGGAAGGTGTTTTCTAACCACATTGAGGCTTTGTAATGGAAAAGAAAGGCAGGGTGGACTTCTTGATAGTTCTAGCATGGTTTATAATTTTAGAATTGGATTCTTTTTAAGCTGTCCTTTCTTGAAATATCCGTGCAGTGACAGGTTTTCTTTTCCTGGATTTTACTGTTTTAGATTGTGGAAACAATTTAAGTGAAACAAAGATTTTATAGTTGGAAGAACTAGGCAAAAATTTTAAGACGTGAAAAACATCCTCACCAACTCAATTAAGTCAAAAGCCCTTTTATTAAAACATATTTTCATTGCTATGATTACTGACAATTTTAAAAAGCCTGGTATTAGAACTGCAAGCAGGTTTAAGTTTCTAAGTTTTTGCAATTTGTCATCAGAGTGAAATAAAAAGGAAATTTGAAAAAGCACAGTTGTAAGAAAAGATGCGAATAAAATGCCTTTTGTCACGGTTGACTGAATGGTTGGGGTAATTGGGAGTTCTTACGGACCTGTATTGAAGTGGGCAAATCAGAAAACAAAATACTGTTAACAGCAGGGGGTATAATTCACTTTACAAATCTGAGAAGTTATTTAAGCAGTTATTATTCTCGTGTACTTTGACTTTGTGTAGGAATAATTGAACTGTCAAATAGGTGTGGCAGTGACATTTCTCCAGAGCTCTTGTACTACACTTCAATACTGATCCCCTAGTTAAGATTTAAGAAACCATTACCAACAAAAAAAAAGGTATATTCACTGTGTCACTCATCAAGATAGTTTAAGACACAGGGTAGAAGGCCATGGTAAAATGTTCTTCACAGTGCTCTGTGTGTAATTTTTTCAGATATAAATTATTTTGTTTTTAATGCACTTAAGTATAGTAATGGGCAAAATACTTACCTTACATAAGGTAGCACTGCTGTATTGAAATTAGTGGCATGTTTTTCCTTTACACCAGCTCACTTATATTTCTTTCTCTAAAACATTTTTATAACTGTAGTCATTGCATGGTTGTAGTTTCAGGTGTTGCATAGAAAAAGTGTTTTTCCTTTTCAACTGTCACAGGCTTAATGACTCACTATAGGATAAAGTGAATAATACCCATTCTAAACCAGGGAACTTTTTTGATAAGAGAGTGCTTTTACAGTAACAATTTGCATTCTGATTAATAGCCTATTTTTTAATATGATACATTTAACCATTTTTAGTCCTCAAACATGGACACCTTCTGTTATGATAGACAGACTGACTTGCATGCTCTGGGAGACCTTGCTGTTCCAACAGGGCTTTGATTTTTTGACATCTTTATTTTCAATTAAAGTACATCAGCCTCATTGGAGTACTACTTGCTGTAAAAGGGTCCAAACCATCATTTTTCACTTTTGTTGTACACGAGGAGCAAATAACTCTGCTGTGAGGCATCACAAACATACTAAAGCCTTCACTTTATGATTTTTTCTCACTAAAGTTAGTTTCTCTGGCCTTCACAGGTGAACACTGTAAATCAGCCTGAAATGTAAAAGCTAAGTTAAAGTATTTATTTTCTGACTGAAATCTTTCCTACTGTACTTGAAATGTAAAATGCAAGTGATATGCTGCAAATTTACTTTGCATTATGTGCTAGAATTTACTGACAGTAATCAACAGAAATATAACACAGAGCTACTGTAAGAGTATACAGGCATAATAGAAACGAACATCAAACTTTGGCATAAGTGAAAGAGGAAAAAAATTCTGATATCACACAGAGAAAACAAAGACATGTTCTTTAGTCTTGTAACAACTAAGATGTCAAAATAGATCGGTTATTGAGGGAACACATCTTCCTTTAATAGATAAGATGGAATTAAAACACACCTGCAAGTTACTGCCATGGGTATTCTGAGAAGACAGACTGTGAGCCTGTCATTCCCTCAAGTACAGTCTTTTGTGGTGCTATTTTTGAGAACTGGAGGTAAAAGAGTTGGTACCCAGAGAGGTGTGTAAAGGGAAGGATGAAATAGTCAAACTGCCCTTCACTTTTGGCATGCTGTGGAATGCTTGTTTTACTTGAACACAGAGTGAAATAGATAAACAATGATAAAGAAGTTTTAACATTTTGTTTGTTTTGCTTTATGGCACAACAAGCAAATCGATGTTTGATAGTAATGCACATGTTATAAATATCACTATTATTGGTAGTTGACGTATTTTTAGTATGAAATATTGACTGCACTGTGTTTGCTCAGTTATATCTATGTGGCTATATCTGTCCATCTGTGAAAACACAGAAGATGAAGAGTTTATCAGGGTTTATTAGTCTGGTGAAGGGATTGTTTCAGTGGCCTAATATATGTTAAAAGATGACTGATCTCTGAGAAGTGGGGTGAAGATGTGGACGGGGGACAAGGGAAAGCTTCCTTATTTAGAGGGTATCACGGTGTGAACAGTATTTCCTAAGTATGCATTTACCTGTGTGTCGGAGCTCATTAAAATTGTTAATTGCAGAGGAAAGTTCATCATTCTTGCTTGGTTAATAACAGGCCAGTACAGTTTTCCATGCTCACTTGAAGCTTCTGTTGATGTCTATAGCTGTTTAGAGTGTGCCTAGAATGCAGAATCAGGTCCACTTGAAATACTTTGCATATAGATTAAGTTGCTTTGCTTCATTTAATTGGCTGATTTGGCTTTGTTGCAGTAGTGCAAATCCACTGATATGGGAGTTTTTCAGATTAACACTGGGATATCTGGCACCAAATTTTTACCTTAGATTTAGCAATCTTATCCAAAACTCTGGTTTTAATAATCCATGTTTTGTAATGAGACAAGAAAAATGTGATGAATTCCTTCAATAATTATTAGCCAAAAAAAGCTTTTTATTTTAGAAAGAAGATCAATGGTAACTGGTTCAGTGGTGGAAAATTTTTTCAAGTTTTTAAAAAGTCATCCGTATTGAAAACATATATCTAGTTCTATCAGGAGCTATAGCAAGAAAAAGGTGTAATGTTTCTATAAAATTATTTTTTCATTGCCTCCAAAGTATGTGCAAAAATCCAAAAAGTTTTAGAAAAACTAAATGAGGTACTTTTTTTTCCTTTTGGGGTACCTATGTATTTGCTCTGTCAATGTTAGAGTATCTTATTACAGATTAATGCTTATATACTGATTAATAATAGGTGCCACCATTTTCATTACATCAAAGCTATCCACCCATCCTTTTCCCTCAGAGGACTAACAGATGATTAGTCAGCCTGTAAAATCTTGATAAATGTTTGCCTGGTGTCTAAAATTGCACAGTTATTTCCGGAGATGAAACCTTGGAAGGTGAGACATGAATTAATACTACTCAAAAAGCCTACATACATGCTACCTTCACATTTACATGGTTGACCCATGGTAATTTTCTCATTCTACATGCCTCCAGAAAATACTCTTACCAAACTTCATAATTTAACCTTTTAAGTTTAGCTTATTTTTTCTGCAAAAAGATCATGGGTTTTCTCCAAATGTGTAAATACATGTCTTCATCCAGAAAGCTTTCTATTCTGTATCTGGATCAAAATTTATTTAGTTCCAAAAAACAGTTACAGGTTTTATTGTCAAGCTAAAGCCTTCCCATTTTTCCCATACCTGCTTAATAAATACCTTTACCTACTTCAGAGATCTTTCCATAGTTTGACCCATTAACTGAGAACATGGATTTGCTCTCTATAAAATATACCAGAAAAGTGCATGTAGAAGAATGGTGAAATACTTTTGCTGGTTTAATAATTTGCTTGCATTTGTGATTCTGTAAAGCTCACAGAATGGTTTTTTTGGAGGTGCACAGACACAGCAGTGCTATATAGTACTGTGTCCCAGACCTACATGCAGCTGGTAGAGAAGTAATCAGCAGTGGAAAGCAATGACCCTCCTGAGTGCGCTGTGTGACCGTAAGTTCTCATGCCCAAAGAAAGGTAAAGCTCCCTGTCAGAGTCTCAGGGCAGAGTGAATTCCCTGAAGGCTCTTAAATCCTGGTTTGAACTGAGTGTGCTTGTTTTACATTGTATAACCAACAGTGGCTCACTTTTTCCCCCACCTATTGATGAACAATACTGTGAGAACCTGAAGTTTGATGCAAGGCAAAGGTTGATTTCTTTAGTGTCAGTGCGGTGTCTACAAATTTGTAGGAAATTTGTAGACTGTTAATTCGTATCTATTGCATTGCAGTAGGAGGTAGTAAGAAAATGATCAAGCAGTGTTCAAACACTATATATTTTGTACAGTTGTAATTTTTTGCTCCTTTAAACCACAATGGTCAAGCAGTGTCTTATTTGGTATATCTATGAATCAAATGCTAGGCACAGTTAGTAATCAATTTTTATTTTTATTTCCTGCTTTTCTAGGTTTCTTGGTGTTACACAGTTTTCTCCTACTCATGCCAGAAAAGCCTTTCCTTGCTTTGACGAGCCCATCTACAAGGCCACATTCAAAATCAGCATCAGACATCAAGCGACTTATTTATCTTTGTCCAACATGCCAGTTGAAACTTCTGTTTTTGAGGAAGATGGATGGGTTACAGATCACTTTTCACAGACCCCTCTCATGTCCACCTATTACCTGGCTTGGGCAGTGTGCAATTTTACATACCGGGAAACTGTCACCAAGAGTGGAGTAGTTGTAAGTATTTCTAATGTACCATAAAACATTTCATTACTTTGAAAACCCTCACTTTTTGTAAAGGGATTGTACCAGCAAATACTTAAAATATTTTCTTGATTAATATTTTTAAAATTTGCTGGTCTGTTTAATGATTGTGTGTATTGTTTGGGACCTTTCCTGGAGATTTGTCTAATGTTTTTAGTCTGTCTTGTGCCTCTTGCAAATGGTTGGCTTAGTAAGTGTGGTTATCTGATGAAATTTTAAACTTTTAAATATGCTGATAAACTGCACTTTGTTTTTATTGGGAAGTTTTTTTCTTGTTTTTCCTGTAGCCTTTTCATTACCAGTGTTCATGAGATTATTAAAGTGGTAATACTGGTAAGATTTCCAGTCTCCTTCCTTAGGTGCTGACGTGTCCCTTGGCGTGCTGTATGCTAGCTCAGGAGGCTGATATAGTAATTTCTCTCTCAGATCTTTTGCTCAGGAGCAGGACTTTGCGACCTATCCACTTCCTGAGGTTGATGGAAGCACTACGTTTCTGAAGCTTTTTTTTTTGCAAATATGGCATGATTCCAGGAGTTATGCCTTGAAAAAAAGCAAGAGAGAAAATCCTTTATTTATTTATGTCAGTTTTGGTTTTGTGTACAAATATCAAGCTCAGAACTGTATAACAAGCCAAAACATACATGAGAAATGCTGTCAGCTTAATAGAATATTTTACAGCGCTGTCATCTTGATTTTTCAGGTGAACATACAGAGAAACCCTTCCTACTTAGTTACTGTGAATAACAAAACAGAGCTAGTTCTGGAAGTAGAGGACTAGACAACAGTTTGAGCTGTGAATCTGAGCAAAGGGGTGTTCCCTTTATACTTTGGCAAATACTGTATGATTTTCTGCTGTAGCTCGGGGGCTTGAGGAAGGGTTGCAGACTGTTCATATCAGGAAATACTTCCTTAAACACTTTGAGCCAGCTTGAGCATTGTGCTCCAGTGGAGGAAGCTGATCCACCTTCTCTGAGCCAAAGGTGTTCTTGGCCTTCCTTGTGCCAGCCTTGAGCTCTGTACAGGCATATGATGTGGCTGAAAACTGACCTGAAAAATAATTGAAAATGTGGTAAGTTTTCAGCCAAAACAGTTCACTGATCTGGCTTATTGTGCTGCTACCAGAGTCCTTGGATGGATTTGAGGCTGTGCTGATGGAAGGTAGACCCAGGAAGCACTGGCATATCTCATTTAGGCTGTCCTGAAGGGATCAACAAATAAAGTCTTGTTTTTGTTACTGGAACAGTTGGGTAGGACACTGGGGGCCTTTCTTCAGCCCTTTTCTACCATGACCTGCAGACTGTGACACTACTCTCTGGCACCACACAAGGAGGAATATGACTAGGAAGTGGTTCTCCTGGGGTGCTTTAACCTATAATGGTATGGGAACTGCTGAGACTTATGTAATAGTCGTAGAATCATAGAACAGTTTGGGTTGGAAGGGAACCATAAAGACCATCTAGTCTGAACCCCCGTGGCACAGGCAAGCACACCTTCCACTAGACCAGGTTGCTCAAAAACCACATCCAGCCTGGCCTTGAGCACTTCCAGGGATGGTTTATCCACAGCTTTTCTGAGAACCTGTTCCAGTATCTCACCACCCTCACAGTAAAGAATTTCTTCATAACACCTAATCTAAACCTGTCTCCTTTGTTTTGAAAATGTTAGTCCTTGTCCTATCACTGCTATTGGCATAACCAAATATTTGAAAGGTCAGGGATGGAACTCAGGATCATCAGTTTGAAACATGCGACCTACTTCCTCCTTAACTCATTTTATTGTAGTATTGTTTAGAGCTCATATCCTATAGACTTTTGCTGCTTGAATATATTTGATGCCTTGAAGCAGAGGCACACTTATATCTTGTAGACAACAGTTGATAACTTTCTGCTGTTCTTGTGTATTTTTTCAAAACTGTTCTCAAGACTTTCAATTTACATGGAATCTGAACAGAAAATCCAATTATTCTTTCGTTAGAAATTTTTGGTTACTAGAGCCTTATAGTTACGCTTGAATCTATTGGTTCAGCACATGTAGGAGATGCATATGTATACCCCACCAGCTTGACAGTACCACTGTACCAAACTTTGCCAACAATAATGAAAATTAGTAGGTTAATCTTCGTGAAAACTTGGAGACCAAAATCCTTCATAGACTGAGATAGTCTGTTATCCTATAAAATTGTTTGCTTAGTCTAGAGTTTTAGCTCTTGTTTTTTTATAAAGCCCTTATCATAGAGGTATATAAATGCCCAGGAATACTGAAATAATTTGCACTGGGTTATTGGTTAAATATGTCTTGCTATTTTGCAGTTCCATTTGGGATCTGATCATCTTTTATCATGGTTCAGTTTTGTTGAAAGAGCATCTTTTAAGGTATGAACTCATGGCAAGTACTTCAGTTCAGAGCAGCATTCTTTCAGATAAATTGCTGAGGTAATCCATCTTTTTGAGTCTCTTATATTGCAATGCCAGGAGTTCATGGACGCTACTGTGTGAATTTGAAATCATCAGAATCCTTGCACGTGGAATTTCAAATTTCTTGGTTTCCTTCAAAGCCACTTTTTACTAAAATACAGTTACCCCCAAATCCATGGCAGTTAAGTTAAATGTATAATAAAAGTATGTTTGCTTATAAAAATGAATGAATTTTATGAAAACTACTCAAACCTTCAGCTGAAGCATCTTGATAGGCTATTTCTTGTATTGGTGAATCTTCATTTTAATTAATGCACTGTGTATTATATTTGTTAGTAGACACCTAAAAGACTCCAGCTTGCATGTATTTTTGTTTTTGTTTCGGCACTTCTATGAACCTCATTTTGGTTCACAAAACATTTTGAGGGGAGTGGGCTGTCCTTTCAAATTTTGACAGCATGCTAGTGATTAAAATCTCACTTCTCTTCCAGCTGGCCAGTGTTAATAAAGTGCTGTGGTCAAATATAGATAAACTCTGAGGAATAGAACTAGCTGTGAGATGAAAAGCAGTTTTTTTCTTCAAAATTGCTTAAATGTTAGCTTTTCATTTTTCTCAAAGAACGCTGCTGACCCCAAAATTAGTTTAAAGCTAAGCATGACATTCAGTACAAGTCAAGTTTTAAATAGAAACTGCCTTTTGGAAAGCTTAGGTAGCCAATCAAAATACTTACATGGCTATAGCATCTATAATTCTTGCATGAAGATGTTTTGTATTTCATACACTAAAATTAATTGGAAAAAAGGAATTAAGCAGTTCTTTTTTAGGAGCATCCTATAGTGGATGTGAATCACTATTACATCCATAACTCTTTAGTCCATGCAGGTCTGATCCAAATCCCTTCCAGATTAGGTAATTTAAAAGTAGAGCTGACTTTTTATACATATTACAGATATCTAATATGTTGTTCAGTTTCAGCTGGGATTACAGAAAATCACTGCAACTGCCTTTGTCTTTAGGCAGGGACTTTATTCCTGTGAAAGGACAGTGGAGCAGTCATCTATGCTGCTATGGACTAGGAATCAGTGTAGTTCTACCAGGGTGATGCCTAAGGTAATGCTGTTTTGAGGGAGGAGGGGTGCCCTTGCAAGCAGGCTTAGCTGATCAGTGTATGGCTCTAGCAGTTGTACCAGCTGCAGCTGGGGAAAATCGCGGGATACTGTCATCTTTGCACAGTGCAAAATCCGGAAAACTCCACTTACCTCCACGTGCTTGCTGTCTTATTTTGCATTTCCTAATCATGCATCATACATTCTTTGTCAGTAATTCTGAAAAGCAAAATAGTGCTGGTTGGATTGTATTGTCTGTCACATCATCTCTGTGTCTCTTTCCTTCATTGATGTCTTTATCTGTGCTTTCAATCCACCAGGCCTTTTCCAACTATTGTTGCTTTATTTTTTCCCATACTTGAATTAGGGCTTCTGTTCTCCAAACCCTCTCATTCCTTTGTCAGGTGAACATGGAAAACTCACTATTTCCTGCATGGCTTTTCAATGTCTCGTAAGTTAATTCATTTTTCCCCTGTAAATTCTTTCTCTTTTTGAATTAGTGGAAGGAGGGAGCACATAATGTATCAGTGGAGATGAATGTATGGCTGGAAAAGATTTTTCTGGGAGATTAATGTTCTCCTATTCTTCCCTTTTGCTGTGGATGGGATGTGGAGATAGGTATGGAAATAAAATGCCAGCTGGCAACACTAAAGTGTTTCTCTTGTTGGGGGGAGTATCTGCTAAAAACAGAAAAAGAAAGTGTATGGGAAGGAGTGAAGTCAGGAGGAATTGTGGGTGCAGGGGTTAAAGAGACAAGTGCAGACAGTACCAGAGCAGATGGGAATGAGCAGCTGTGAAAGAAAGTGGCTATCCAGCTGGGTGATGGTGAGTGGGAGGAGAAATGCTGAAGGAAGGCAGTACCCAAAGAAAAATTTTTTGTGGTTTCACTTTTCTCACCCCTGCTTCTATTCCCAAGTGGTGGCAGCATGTGTTGCAGGACTGGCAGTATGTGCCTGACAAGAGCTGGGCTGGCTGCTCGGGGTAGGACCTCCACTGCCTGACTGAGCCCATGCGCGTTCCATTTTGAAGAGACCTTTATGACCAGGTGCATCTTGGTTTCAGCTGTATTAAATGTTAGTGTAGTGCCATCAATGCTGAGTACTTTGTCATGATACAAAGACCTTAAGGCTAAGAAAGATCTTATGATAAGAATTACACCAGAATAAAGTCAACCTTTATTACACTGCTTTTGTTTTGGTATTACTTTATCTAAGATGTAATTAATGTTCACAAGCTGTACAATACATTTAAGTCTTACCCTGGCCAATGAGGAGGAGCTCTAATAATCTGGCTAAAGGAAAGTAAGATAATTATTGTTTCTGTAGTGCTTTCTAGCTTGGCAGACCTGTGTAAAGGTCCTGGCATTGAATTCTCTCAGGCATGTGCCTGGGGGACTCACTCAGTTTGGCTTAATATAACTAAAAAAGATACAGTGGTCTCAAAAAGGGGATCCATGTAGTAATAGTTGCTTGATTCTGCACAAGTGAAAAATTATTTTTGTGCACGAAGAGCTAGTGAACAGAGTCACATAAGCAGATTTAGGTCAGAGTCGGTACATGTCCAGCAGCTCATGTTTGTTTAGTTCCAGCATGGGACCATGGTTTTATTCATGTCCTTAAGACAAGATGACTGGGTTTAGTACAGTGCTTCCAGCTGTACAGCTGTGTTGGGCATTCCCTTACCTGAAGTGAGGTTGTCAGTCAGAGGAGACTAAAGAGCTGACTTTCAGTAATAGTCTAAGAAAATGAAAAAAGCCCCATGTTGATCAGCAGAATAACTTTTTTCCCAGTGAATTTTGTCATTTGCTAGTTGCTAGAAAAAGCTGAACATATCAGTCTTGTTTAAAATAACTATGCACTTACTATGCAGTTTGGCCAGTAGCTTTTATAAAATTATTTTGTTATTGAAAAATGTAATAATATTTTCATCTAATAGCAAGAATGACCTCAAGACCAGGCAGTTTCTGTTAGCTAATGACTACTTGGTTTAAAGGCCTGAGGCTCTTCCTTAGGCCCTCTCTTCAGCTGATGGTAGTAACTGCCAGCAAAGTCTCTTTATCAGTTATTATTTTTTAATCAGTATTGAAGCAATTATACGTGAGATAATTCTTTGTGGGTGAGCATATGGTTACAGCAGAATGGTTATGCTATCAAAAGTAGAACTTGTCTTCAATTAAAATTTTCTTCCTCTGCAGCCCGAATTTAAGTCCAGCTCCAGAGTTGTGCTCTACTTTTGAAGCCCTGCAAAGTAACTTTTGTTAGCCCATCACTTACCACTGGGAGGCCACATGTTTATCTGATAAACAGGTAACAGCTAACACAGGAAGCACCAGGCATATTTCTGAATCCTGGTACGATGCAGACTTGTAATATTTAATCTTTATGTGTCCGTGAGTCTTACACACATTCGTTTTTGCTTTTTATTACTAATGTCCCACACTTGCTGTCTTTCAGAACAGCTTTCATCAAACAGTTGAAAATAAAATGCATGTTAGAAAGAGTGTATTGGGAAGTATGCAATTATGTTGAGCTAGAAAAGCACACATAGATGTAGATAGGTGTGTTTGAGTTTTCTTTAGCGAGTGTGAAATTTTCTCTGTGGTAATTACAGGCTGGTTCTGCAAGTATCTTTTACTCAGTTGAGTGCTTACTACTGTGAATTGCTTTAAGTGGGAAGCTGTATTCTAATACAATAGGAATCCAAAGAAATTTTAGCTTTTTCAGATTCACTGCATCAATATTTGTTTACCCATTCTGTTTCAGGTTTGTATATTGAAAATACCTTCTAGTTTATTAATTTTTAAATACTGTAACTACAAAACATACTACAAACAAAAACCTATGTGATCAGCATCCATGCTAAACTGAATATGCCAGGGAATTTGTTAAAAACATAAATTGCAAACTCGCAATCCATTGTTATTGATTTCTGGTTGAATTTGCAAGTCGAATGCACTAGGAAAACACTGTACATTTATTGTGCTTACTCCTTTAAAAATTGCTCTCTGTCAGCACTTGTAATACATGCTGTATTTAAATGTGATATTTGTTTTACTAATGTCAATGCCCAGGTGCACTCTGCAAATAATGCTATTGAATTGAAAGACTTGAGTTTGGAAGCATTGTTTTGTTTTGTTTTAGGCTAGGAAGATCACTTGTAAGTGTCTGGGGGCAGTGGTGTACTTCGTATATAGTAGCAAGAAGACTGTCAAAAAGCACAAATCAGTTTCTTAGTTTGTGGCTATTTTGTAGGTTTATGGCTTGCTTGCAGTTACAGTGAGGAGAGAGAGGCAGGACATGATTCCTGACCTGATGGTTGTCAGAACAGCTTTCTAATTGTAATTCTGTACATTCAGGAGCAGTTCAGCCTGTAGCAGCTTCATCTGGGGTCTCTACTGGCTAATGAAAGAAAAGACAGGTCTGAGACTTTGTATTTCCCACTCTTTCCCTGCCATTTGCCCAGGTAAGAGTAGAGTGAAGTGCCTGCAGTTCCTCCTACTTCCCACGTTACAAGCAAGGAAAGGAGGGAGATGTAAGAGAAGAGACCCTATTTCCCTTTCCTTTTATGTGCTAATGAGCATATGCTTAGTAGTATGTGCTGTGACAATGCAACTCATAGTCAAGACTGAACACTCGAGCTGCACTCTGCTATTTGTACTATGTTGTTTCATGTCTCCTTATGCTTCTTATGTTGTAGTGTCATATTTTACTTCATTGACTTATTCGTCTGTCCTTGTCATCAACATGAATACTGCTCTCTGACATCCAAGGAAGTAGCAAGAGTCTATTAGCGTCTTTCTGTAAGAGTCACGCTCTTGCTATAAAAGCAAAAGTGATGTGCCAAACGATCTGGGAGGTATCTCACTCCAGAGCAATGTAAAGGTGAGCATATTCCTGCACCAGCCTGAACATGTCAGGCAAGCCAGTGCTTTCCTGTGTACCTACCGTAGTAACTGTGCTCTATGTAGTGAAAATGGATTACAGACTTAGCTGACATCTAGTAGAGTGACAGGTACAGTATTTGTTGATGGAAGAGAGTGATGTGTGCTTTTATTTATTTATAGACCAGTGTCTCCTCCAGGGTTTAGATAAATTTTAATTGTATTTTTCTTACAGGAATGAGAAACTTAGCCTGTTTGTTCCCAGTTTTTGTAGCCAGTGGTGAGAAAGTAACCTCTTCTTTCGGAGATTCATGCCTCTTGCCAGCCCAAGCCTCTTTTTTGAGGAGAGACAGTCAGGTGTCTGTAATGTTCACCTTTTAGGCTTGCCTTGACCTGTTGTTTTTGTGTTGGAAAACCCGCACAAATGCCACCTTGTTTTTTGCCTTTGTCCCAGTATTTTTTGCTGCTTGAAGGTTTATGGTATTTACCCCCATTTTTACTAGTAGAATACCTAGTCAATTCGATTTTCTTCTAAGGTATTGTAGAGTTGACAGAACTCTTTTGCTCTTCCGGGGGGTGCTTTCACACTTGTGTACCTTTTTTGGAAGCTTTTTTTAATCAGGTGCTGGAATGGAATGAAATGCTGGAGAGCAGTGCTACAGGAAATGACTTCAGGGTCCTGGTCGATGGCAAGTTGAACAGAGTTAGCAGTGCCCTGGCAGCCAGGAACAGCCAATCCTGTCCTGGGGTGCATCAGGCAGCATCGCTGCCGGGCAAGGGAGGGGGTTGTCCCACTGTGCTCTGCACTGGGGCGGCCTCACCTCAAGTCCTGGGGGCAGGTTTGGGTACCACAATATAAAAAAGATACTAAACTATTAGAGAGTGTCCAAAGAAGAGCCATGAGAATGGTGAAGGGCCTTGAAGGGAAGCCTTGTGAGGAGTGGCTGAGGTCACTTGGTCTGTTCAGCCTGGAGGAGACAGAGGAGAGATCTCAGTGTGTCTTCAACATTCTTGTGAGGAGAAGCAGAGGGGCAGGTACTGATCTCTTCACTCTCGTTACCAGTGACAGGACTTGAGGAAATGGCGTGAAGCTGAGTCAGGGAGATTTAGATTGGATATCAGGAAAAGATTTTTCCCCCAGAGTGTGCTTGAACACTGGAACAGGCCCCCCAGGGCAGTGGTCACTCTGTCAGAGCCAAAACCTGTCAGAGTTCAGGAAGCATTTGGACAATTCTTTCAGTAACATGGAGTGATTCTTGGAGATGGTGCTGTGCAGGGCCAGGAGTTGGACTCGATGATCCTGATGGATCCCTTTCAACTCAGCATATTCTGTGAATGTGTAAATATGCTTTTCCAGAGTCTAGCCTCCATGGCTTCATATGTCCTTTCCCGCTATTCTCCAGGGGTGTTGTTTGCACAGGGCCAACTGCAACAGTGGAAATAGCGAGGATGATTGACTGCCTTGTAGGCAATGCTCTCATTCTCAAGTTGTTCCAGCTCGTAGTGGTTGCTGTGACTGTCCAACTGCTTGAGCTCGGCACTTGGCCCCATCCCCTGGCACGCCTCTCATGCACATGGGTGGGGACAGGTGCCAGAGAACCAGCTCTGTTGGCCTGGTTCCACTGAATGGTACCCCTAGGAGATCCTTTGCTGCTCCTGCCTGGCAGCTTTCTGGCTGCTGCATGCTGTTGAGACCTAGCAAGAGCAGTTAGAAATGAGAACTGAGCATGTTATCTTTGTATTTGGAACAGCATAATTTGAAAGCAGATTATGTTTCTCTTTGAAGGGTAAATGACCTAAAGTTTATTAAAAAAAGTTATCCCACAGTGGATTATCATGAAAAATGTTTAGCAGTGCGTTTTGTTTCACAGCATGCAGTGGCGCTGTGTGGCAATGTGGGACAGAACAAGAAAACTAATATTTTATTTATTTGAAATGGCTGGGTGGGGGAGAGGATAAGAAGCAAAAGGTGGTTATTAGCATGTACCTCTGGGGGTACCCACATGTTTTTCCCTATCACCTCCCTTTTCCCAAGCATGGTGATAGTTTGGCAGTCGCAGCAGCTTGGGACCTCAATTAAGAGTTCATACCCTCAGGATGGCAAGTAGTACCTCAGTTAATAAGGGTAAAAGGGAATAAAAGGTGAAGGAAATAAAAGGTGGAGGAGGAAGAAGGGAAATGGATTCCTATAGAATAATTTCAAATAAAGTATACCGACTGAATCATTTGCATACCTCATGTGTTTCTTGTAGCTCTTCAATCCCCTGGCTAAATAAGTCACAGACCATTGTTGAACAATAAATAACATCATGCTGTGTTTTGTTTTACTGAAAAGTGTTCCTAAATGATTGAAATTTGATAATGTTGTTGTAAGTTCATTGTTGCACTTTAAATACCATGGGAGAAAGGGAAACTGATTTATACCTGATGAGAAAGTTTGATAGTTTTAGCTTTTTGTCTGATAGTTGGATGTCTGTTTTTCAGGTAGAAGCTGAAATCTGCATGTGGGAATTTCAATGAGTGATAAGATGTATTGCTTCATTCAAAGTCATATATGAATGCATATGCATTCATAAATAGATTTTTGGCTACTTCTGCACTGAAGATGACATACATTGAGTTGTTTTTTTCCTCTCACAAGAATAAACAAATAATTCTTCTCATTCTTCTCTCAATTTCTTACTGAAATTCTACTAACAGGATTTGGGGGATGGAAAGGGAGTGATGCCCAGACTTGCTTTTCTTCTCATCATTAACCTTTGCTTTTTATTCCTTAGCAATTCTGTATGTTTAAAATGTTAAATATGCAGCTCTAAAGTAAAAGAACAGAGTGATCACAGGGAATATCTGATTTATTTCATCCACAGTACTTTTACTATACAACCTTTCTGCAGTAGGCACCAGCAGAGGTAGAAGTCTCCTATCATGCCATACTCAGGTTGTATTTGATGTTTATTGTGATCTCTTGTTATAACTGTAGAATGTGGAGTGGTGTTTTGTACTTTTGTTCTATTTAACTCCCTCTGGGGCTGTTGAATGTTTATTCTTGAGCCAAGACCATTAAGTCTGAAGTGGAAATTTAGACAGTTAATATGAGCCATTCTAAAATTGCATTGCAGTCACCTGCTGACCCTGACAATCATTTAAAAAAAAAGCTTTAATAGGCAGAGAATTAGGAAATTAACTTTCCTACTTAAAAATATTACATTTCTCGTGGACAGCATAGCAATGAGTATATAAAAGTTAATAGGCCCCAAGAGAGCAGAAAGATGAATCCCTTGGGAATATGTATCTTTATGTAGAAAAAGGAAGTTTGAAACTTTTCCTTGTGTCTCTGTATTGCTTGGCTGTGATGATCCACAGAAGATGTCATTCATAGTTGCTGAGGCAAGTACTGTATAGTTTGTCTGCCAAGTGAGCTTACATAACCGCTGTCCTCAGGAAACATGTGAGGCATACAGAAGAGATTGGGTAGTAGCTTAGAGTTGAGAACCTAGTGCAAACCTCTTCAAAACAGTGATGTGTAAAGCATAAAGAGGCTTGAGAAGTGAAAGGGGATGATGAAGGCCACCTCTTAGAAAATTTGGGACTCCTTGCTATGAAACAACTTTGAAATGCTGAACTAGCTTGGAACATGAGAGCTGCTTGAGCAGCAGAAAAAGTTCAGCGAAAGCATAATTTAGGTATGGAAATTAACTTCAGTAATTTGCATGGTTACAATAGGGCGTATTATAACATTTGTCTTTACTACAAAATACTTTGATGAATCACACATGACTAGGAATGATTATACTACCATGAAGTATTGTAAGGATAAAAAGGATCTCTGAATCATAGTGCAGCTGGTAGTGTAGAGTTGCCTGGCTTCACAGTTCTGTTATTCAGGGTTGATGGCTAAGAAGAAATATCCTGAGTGCTGTTTTGTATGTACATTTGTGCTTTAGCAGCATTTGAAGTATTTAAATACATTTAATTATACATTCTGTTCTGTAACTGATTTCACCAGTACAATGACACCTTGCAGTACCTACATGAGGAAGTCCGGAAAAGAGCAAAACTGATTTCCCAGCAGAATCTATCTGCTCTGAAGGATGCTTCCTCTCAAATGCAAACATGATTTACTGATGCTGGGATGTTTTCATTAAGTTGAGCTGTTGTTGTAATTACAATTACAAGTTGAAGTGCTTTTCCATATTGTTAGAGTTCTGTCACCTGAACTTGGACAAGCTCTGCTTTATCTAACATCCTCTAACCACAGATTTTAATGTCATTTTCTTGCTTTTTTGGTGACTGCTTTTTGGCTTCTAGTCACTTCAGGCTCACCATCTTTCAGGTCCAAGGAGTTGTGTGTTTTCCATTCAGCAGATTTAAGTTCAAATAGTGCTGTTGAACCATAGTGCCAGTTTTCAGCTTCTTTTCTCTACCTCTGTCGAGGTTGGGATTGAAGCTCTCAAGATGGTATTTTGCATTCAGGTTTAGATGTTTATTTTTTCATATCTATGTTACAGTCTCACAGGCAGTGATTTCTGCAGTATTTCACTAACAAGGTACAAAATGGCAACTATCTTTTGTAACAAGGTTTTTTAAGGCTAAACTATCCAATTAAGAAATGACACTTAAATTATTTTCACTTTTAACCCAATAACTAATGACTTGAAGTCTGCAATGCAGACTTTTCTGTCCAATTACAAAATACCACCCAAACCCATGAAGAAGGTAGAGAAGAAGATCAACCTCTGCCCTAAAATCTCCATCTTGCTCCATATATATTACTATATTTTAGAACCTTAAACTCTAAGTTTTCCACCCTGTGATATTACATACTTAAAATCAAACTACACACCCGTAATCCCAGCGCTATCAATCAATTTTGGAAGCCTTCTCCATGGCCTTAGGTCAAATGCAGTGCTCTCCTGGGAGTCAGAGGCTGTCAGCACAGAAAGTCTAAAATTCTCAGCATCCAAGACTCCAACACCATAGATTGCATTTTATCTTTGTGAGTAAAGCAGTGTAGCTGAAAGCTGCTTACTGAACAGACTTGTGTTGTTCCTTCCCCTCTCTTGCCTGCACACTTTGCTGTATCATTTCTGTCAAATCTAGTGATCTGTGGTTGGACAGTGAGCCTGCAATTGTCCAATGGGAAACTGAAAAAAATGTAATGACTTTTTGGCTGAACCATCTCGTCCAATATGTGGATAGTTTATGGATCTAACTTAAGAGGAAAAGGAAATGCACAACTGTTCCTTTTTAGTGATATGCCGTTGTAAATGTGGAGAAAGAACAATATAAAACTCTATGAAGGTATTTTGCCACTCTTGATGACTCGTGGAGGGGTCATTGAGAAATATGACTAACCATAACTCTCTAACTTTGTGAAGCATCCCTCTAACCATGAGTATTTCCCATCCAAGCTGCTGTCATTATTGCCCAGGTGGAGAAGTTAACGTCAGTGTTTGGTATGTGTGAATTACAAGCCAGATCATTTGGAAGAGTTGATGTGGAGATGTTACCATTCCTCTATCTGTACCTCACTCTCGGGTTTCCCCTCATCTGGGATGTTCCCGAGAGTCCTTTTTCACAGCCGGGTGATCGAAGAAAGAGTCAGAGCTGCTTGGCTTTTGCTCTCAAGGTTGTTTATTATTTCTTATCTCTAACATGTTCTCCCTGACCAGCCGAGATGCTCTCAGCAGGCCAGCTCAAGGCACACTGCCTGCCCTCAGGGCAGTGGTATCTTTTTATACTATAAACTACATAGACATTATTTACAGTTAATTCCCAATACCTATCACCTATGTTAGACAGTCAGTTTCTACTCGAAACCAATCCCAAAATGCCAACATCACCAAGAAGATGGAGGCCACGAAGAAGAAGGAAGGAGAGCAGTACACACCCAGATTCCTCCATCTTGACCCCCTGTACACTTCTTGGCCCCCCTGTACACTTACTATGTGAATCTTAACATTCTATTTCTCTACCCAGTAATAAGCTACTTATTTTATTCTACTTTCCCTGGTTTGTAACTCCTCACCCAAAGTTGGTAACTGTTTCCATGGCTCAAGATCGAGGGCAGAGGGGTCTTGGGCTCTGTGCCAAATTCTCTGAGCCCCCTGCCCGGGTCTCAGCCCATCCAAAGCAGCAAGAGAGATGTCCTGGTTTTCCACACCTCACCTTCCTGATTATTAAGAATATGTTATAATTTATTTTCTGGAGTCTAGCTGTGTTGGTCACTGTAGTTGAAGGAAAAAGTTCTGTTATCCACAAGGAAGAGGCACGGTTAAAAGGACTCACAGTCAGAGCTGGTCTTTGAGTCATGTTAGTTTACATTGAGATTTTTTTTCCCACTATTTATTAAAAAACCACAATACACCTAATGTAAGAACAGACACAGAGGAAAATATTTTCCTATGTCCTATATGGAGACCAGTTTAGAGAGGACAATCAGTTTTAACTCGAGTTTGTCAGTGACCCTGACCTGGAGTTGTACATGGGCCACTGGCTTAATAGCTACCAAAGGACCTGCTCTCTGTGAATGTGCATTATCTGCATTGGAAGCTATTGCACTCCACACTCTCTCAATTGGTGCATCAAGATCTGTATTTTACTTACATGTCTCATTTACTGAAATGCATTTATTCCACATTTTCATTGTCTTATCTCTTTTTACTGTGATGATCAATTTTCCTATGTTATCTATTTGCTGTGTATCAGTCCTGAGTCTATAGATAGTTTAGCTATCTTTTTTCAGAACTCAGAAGTACTTAATGTCTCTTTGCATGGGATTCACTTCCTATCTCTTTCTATTCTTACCACCTTTCTCTGTGCATTTTAAGTTCTACAGTGTCTGTTTGAAACACTGAACTAGAGAGAGGGGTGGTGTCACAACTGCCTACAATGCTCAAAGTCTATATGCTTGTGTTTGTTCTGTGGCATAATAATTTTTTGTGTTTTTTTTCTTTCCCTAATCAGTTGTAACTTTCTGTTTACCTGTTAAATATCTGTTGAGCACTGAACTGACATTTTCAGAGAGCTGGCCACAGTGATTCCCAAGAATTCTTCCCTGAGCTATAGCTAATGTAGACTACTAATGTGTATGCATAGTTAGGGTTATGTTTTTCTGTTTACATTTCTTTGCACTTACTGATGTTAAATTCAGTCCACTGTTTTACCAACCAGCCACTTGCTGTCATGAGATTCACCTGCAGCATTTTTTGTACATATGACTGTTCTGAATAATTCAGTATAGACTGAACACTTTTCTTCTTATTTGTCCACATCAATTCTGGACACATTCCTTATCGCTTATCTCTGCTGGTGTGGCAGGGTTCATGACACTCAGAAGAGTTCACAAATGACAAGAAGATGGCAGTTGCATGTTCTGTTTTGTGGCAGGGAACTTGTATGAAAGGTGACTAAAATGTCTTGCTGAAAAAGATGCTGATAGTGTGATAATATACACACCTAATCAGGCGAATAGAGAATATAAAGGTGGTTGTTGTTAGAAGTCATGGGTAGTTATGGTTCAGGCCACTGCTATGTGAGAAGTCTGATAACATTAGCAGTGGCAGTTGTTGTGCTGAGATTGACCAACATCTTCAGCTCTTCTGAGTGCATTTTAGCCAGTGTATCTATTCAGGAGTATTCTGAATACTTATTTAGGTTCTATTAACTCTGTTGAACAGACTGCCATTGCCTGACAGCAGAGGTACAGATACCATCTTGTGTACAGACATGAACAGCATAGAGACCTTTGCAATCTGAAATGCAACTGAAGTGTCTGCTTTGTCAAGCATCAGCTATAGAGTTTCGACTGTAATTCTCTTTGAACAAATTTTCATTCTACTTTATTTCAAGAGGGATGTATTGTCTCTTAAATACTTAGGTTTTGTGTTGGTGAGAAACAGGATTACGGCAATCCTGATTCAATACTAACAAACCAATAATGGCAAGTTCAGCTGGTGAGTTGATAGTTGTCAGTTGTATGCACATCGCTGGTGAGATGCTAACACATAAAGGATAAGTACCATAAGGCTAGAAAGGTATTTTTCTTTATATTGCCATTTTTTCTGCTATTTATGGAATGCTAGTAATTTGAAAATATAAGTTGAATGCAAAAAAAAATAGTTAAAAAATCATGACTCTGGTATGTGGAAAACTGCTTTTATTTTTTTTTTCTTTTTTATTTGTTTCATTATTTGTTTAAATTTTCAAGTGACAGGAGTATAATTTCTGTTTTTAATGGGAAAGATATTAGAACTATGAGTGAAGCGTCATTCATTGTTTGAAAGTCTGTCTATTCTAGAGAAGGACCAGTGAAATACTTAACTCATCTTTATATACGCGGACAATGCCAAATATACAGCTTCTTTGGAAACCCCAAAATGGAAAAAGTTGGACCTTCCGTACCTGAACTTTTAATCTGAAAGAGGTTGTCTGTGGCTTTGTACCATTTTCTGCTCATCAGCATTCAGCAACCCTGCAGGATAGAGGAAAAGTACAGAAGCATACGGAAAAGATAAAAGGAGACTGGGAGCAGAAAAGATAAATGACTTTGCCGTCAGTGCAGTATAATGAAAATCAAATCAGTGCTTGGCAACGCACAATTGCCCAGTATGGCTAACCCCAGACAGTGCTTTGAATAAAAGTACATGCCTTTTGTATTTTATACTTGTATTTATATAAAGAAACTTTGTTATTAGTTGATTTCAGGGGAAATAGATGTCCTGATTCTGTGAAATCCTAAGAATGAGTATGACTTACATGTTTAGTGCCTCCTTAGTTATTGGCTTTACCTTGGCAACAAGAAAATTCCATTACTGGCAAAGCCTGTTTCAGCCACTCTTACATTGTTTTGGCAGGGTATAAAAAGGATTCTGCATAAAGGATACGTTAATCTTAAAAGTGTAAAGGAATTATTTGTTTGATAATGCATACAAAAGGTATGTAGGAGTTAATGAGCTGCTAGGTTCTGTTTTACTGTGATCACCACTGCCTACAATCCTTGCTGGCCTGGCAGGCACTGGCTGGATAGGATTGTCCTGTGTGGCTCCTTTCTGTAGACTCAGTGTTGCTGACCTGACATCTTCCACCAGCTCTGTCAACACTGTTGATGGTGATGACTGGAGTTGATGATTCCCAGTGGGACCAGCTAAACATGCTCTATTTTATACCTTTGTGTTGGTACTTTCTTCTTGAATCCTTGACCTAATGATGATGTCTCATTAAAGTCTGTAATTTTCTGTACTGTCAGCAGTCTGTAACTGTTATCTCCTTCCAGACTTCCTTTCAACTCTCAGTAGTTACACAGCTAGGCAATACCAGAAACGGACCTGGATGTGCAGGCAGCTGAACCTCTGGGTGGTGAAAGCAGAGCTACCACTTAGGGTGATAGACTGTAGTGGTGGAATCTACATGACCAAGTTGCACTGCAATTGAAAGTAGTAGTAGTAGTAAAAAATTAATTTTTGCAAACTTACCAATTTCATTTTATCAAAAGAAATAATGAAGTGCATTTTCTGTTTTATTTCCAAATAAAATGTTTCAAGTTGTTATGCATTAGCACAGTGCTGTATTGTTTGTGGTAAACTCACAATGGAAACAGAATTCGTTTGGGAATATGCCTACACTGGAATCAAAACACAAAAAGGAATCCACAACTCTGAAAGACTTCTGCAAACTTGCATTTTGTTCCCGATTGAGTCTGACAATGTATTTTTAATGAAGTCTTGAACATCTGCAAACTGTTTGCAAGCTGGAATTTTCTTCTTGAATTCCACAGCTGACTGTGGAATCACAGGCTCTGTAATCATGGATGCTGTGTCTCCACAGTACCTATTTGCAGTATAGTAATATAATAATCATAATAATAGCAACAATGAAATCCCTTTCCTCCCAGTTAAAATTCAACATTCTGGGTAGCATTTCATAGTAGTATAATGTGCTATTGCCTGTTTATGATGATTTAAAATTACTGCAAATGTCCTCTAAACACCTTGTACAGCTGAAAATACATTTGTTTTCTGGGTTCTCCAGCTTCTTCATTTCAGTAAATGAATCTTGGAATCCACAAGTGTACAGGAAACTTCTGAACCAGAGCTCTCTTTTCAGATTAGATTACAATATGCAAACCTATTGGGAGCTCTGGTTTTGTGTCCACGAAATGATGTTAATTTGTTGCTAACTCTTATCACAGGAGTTAAATGAGTCAGAAATGTTCACAGGGTGTTATTGTTTCATCCATTCCTTTACTTTCTAAATATTTGTGTTGATATTGGTTGTTGTAAGTTTTAAATCCTTGAATATGTTCATGTGAATGTACAACAATGTACAGCTAGGAAAGCTGCTGTTATATAAGGGCTAGGTAACACACCCACTAAGCTCAGGTCTAGAAATACCACTAATTTAATTGTAGAGACTGTATAATTGTGATGATGCTGTGTAATGTGGGACTAAATGCACTGCAGATTAGCTCCTAAAACATTGCAGTGTTCAATGTAGACAAACCCTTAATTTGTATTTGTGCTCTTATCTCAGTTTTCTTCTGAAGTTACAGGACCAAAATGGCTGGAAATAGTGTCACATTTTTTCCTTACTTTGCTTACTGGCTTTCTTATGTGAGCAACCTTGTAAATTGATCTATTTCCATAATTCCCAAGCCTTCAGTGACCTAGGATTTAGAGTTTGTTCCAAGATATCTGCACTTTCCTGAGTGTGATGAAGATGCTTTGGTTTTTATGAGCTCAGAGGCCACCACCTATTAAACTGTTGTTTTTTTTTAAACATTCATAGAGCTTTCAGGATGCCTGTTGTTCCAGAGTCTGAAAGGCCTTTAGCCATCTCAGCACAAATGACAGTAAAAATCAACATTCAAACAAGAGTCATTTCTCAGAGTCTTGAGTGTGCTTTGGAGAATGTGCATCAGTGAAACTTGAGTCAGAGATCGTTGGAGTGACCTTGGCTGCTCCTTAAGGATCTGTGTTACAGTGTCCAGACACAGAAAATAATGGAGAAGAATGGGGAGAATGATGGCTGTTCAGCTGACTTACAGCTGTTTCACAGCCCATACTTGACCCCATTCCTGTGTTGGCATAAAATGAATGAAGCTCATCTGCTCTTTTTAGGGAGAGATGAGTAATTCTCAATGGAGTACAGTGCAAGTACAAGCATGAGGATCCCTTAATGGGATCTAGAATGGAAAGCGGGATAGCATTGTCAGCAGGGCATCGTGTCCCAGGCCATTTGCTGTGTTGCAAGTCAAGATGTATTAGGTCAGACATGTCTCTGCCTCTGTCATACACGTGTCTCTGAGTGGTGCTGGATTGTAGCACACAGCGATGCTGGTGTGCCTGCCAGCTCCTCTGTGCCATGCTCTGCTGTTGAGAGGAGCTCTCCTCACAAGCAAGGTCAGTTGAAGTTGCTGGAGTTGCTCTCATCTCTGTGTGTCTTCTCCTTCAAAAGCTTACTATTTTATGAGCTCACCATCTAGAGGCCTGCAGTGATCTTGTGGTTAGTTTAGGTTTCTTTTTTTTTGCAAGTGAACGAGACCCTTTCATTTTGTTAGGGAAAAAACAGAGGTGAAGTTTTCAAATAACTGTTTAACATAATCTGTGACTACTGACCTTTCTTATTTTTGTTCATGAGCAAGCTGGACCATGGTAAAATGCAGTAAAAGTCAGGAGACCTGTATGGATTTGTAAGCATAATGCATGGAGGTGCACGGGCTGGGTAGCATTTGGGAGGCCCTGCAGTACAGCAGCTGAAGTTGACTGTTTCATAGCCTTAATCCCTTGGGTTGGGTTAGTGAGATTGACTGGTCCTTGAACCAGGGAACATTTTAAGCCTTGGCCTTCCATTTAAGAATGAGTCAGTCAGCACTGTGAGCATGCAATCCAGCAGCAATACTTCTCCCTGGGATTTCTTTCTTATTCCCTCATCTTTTTTTCCCCCTTGCTCTGCTTAATAGAAAATGGCAGCTTTGAACACTCTCACGGGAAAAGTATAGTAGATATTTTAGGGGCAGTAGCCTCTACTTGAGAGCTTTAGGCAAAACTGGCAGCAGAATACTAGTCAATGATATTTATACAAATGTTTTTCATAGGAGCTTCTGGTAGCAGTTTCCTTCACTTCGTAGACTGATCTGAAGACTCAAATTTTTATTAGTTTGATTTTCTCAGCCTAGCTCCTTTAGTCTGCTTTTGTTCTTAATAGTCTTTCCTGTGGCGTTAGTGACAGTTTGTTTCTTATGGAAATCAGATTTACAGGCTCAGGTATTCCAGTCTTCACTGATACTTTGTTGCATATATTTAGAGTACATGAACTGTAGGGCAGGTCTTGTCTTTCACTGTCCTGCCAACAACACTCAAACACCACCAAATTTGGGGAAAAGGACTATTTGACATGCTGTACTGATATGTTAAACTTAGAGGAGCCTTCCTGGCAAGGTCCCATTTTATCCTTACTAGTGCTTTTATCCTATGGAAGCTTCCAAAAAAAATTGTGCATTTTTTGGTGTCTACTTGCTTAAGTGCACAAATGCTGTTGTTGCCCATGCACTGTTGATATTGCTGCAGTAATTGTTCTTAATGATTGTTAATCTGCAGATCCTCCAGTTGTAGACACAGTTTATGCTGTGGGTAGAGATACGACTGGAGCAAATAAAGGCTGCCATTTTAAAGGTTTACCTTGCACTCTGCAGTCAGGATATGTCTCTTGAGAGGAGATGCTATCTTAAACTCTAAGAAAGTGTTAAAAAGAGAGACGCTAATGAAGCTGTTATATTGATGTGAATGTCAGCTGGAAGCTAAGCAAGGGAATAGCATTCTTCATCAGCTAGAAAAAAGAGAAGGAAGGACTGTTCAAACAACAGTGATCTGCTCCACTGTCAGCAAAGAAACATATTTGTGCAGTCCATTTTATTATGCTAGGAACTGAAGCAATGATGGTGGTAAAAATGTTTTTGTATTCCTATTTCCCTAATTGACATACTATTTAAGACTTAAACCTTTAGTGCAAGTTCAGTTTTGCCTGAGATATGATCACTGTGCTTGATACCAGGTGTCAGAAAATTTTCTCTTCTTTCCATCTTTCCATAATCCATTGGACCATGTTGTTGCTTTGTGCTAGTTACCTTCCTTGGAAAGGAATTGCCTTGACTTTTTTGTAAGGAAGGGTTTCTTCTTATAATTGATCCTGTCTTAAACACTCCATTTTAATCTAATGCTAACCAGCGCATTGATATGAATGAAGAGGTCAGCTCTCAGCAAATTGTTTTGTTTTAGGAAACTTCTGTGATAGTCACCCAGACCTAGCTTAACCTCAGCTCCTTAGCTGACTGGCTGGCTGTTTGGATGTAAAGCAGATGTGGTGTTTGAGCTGTGACTGATGAGAAAGCGTTAGCAAATTGACCTTTTCCATAGGCATGCAGAGGACATTGGTGATTAACTCACATCTTCCTGATAGGAAATATGTCCTGAGTAGTGCGAGTTTTAAGGTGAGGAAAGTAATTTGAATGATAAAGTGTGCAAAAATATTTTTTGTAATCATCTGAGCATTTCACATATTGGAAGGAATTTGATTAATAACCATGTGGTTAATCATTTTACAGTACTTTAATTTAAACAATTCACGTTACATTAATGTGTATTTTGTAGACTAAAACCAGCATACTTCAGAATCATCACATTTACTTGCTTAAGTTTGTATGTGTCAGAGTACTTAAATTTTTCAGCTTCTTCTGTCTTAAGGTTCAAAACCTTCAGTTTGGTACTTATCTGTGTCTCCTGGCTAGTGTCAGGTGGTGAACCACTTTCTTACCTGGTTGTGGCCTTCATCTTTCTCAGATGGGACTCCTGACACAGGAATAATGTTCTAATTGATTCAGCCCTCTATTTTGTTTTCTCTATTTACAATTGTAATTTGCCTTTGAAGTTTTTTTTTCCTCTGTTGGTTTTCATGTTTTACATGGAGATTGGTGTTCTCAGAAGGGGGCTGAAATACTTCCAGTTGGAGATGTCGATGATAGATAACTGTCTGTCTCCTACTTTGCCCATAGTTTTGTCAGAGACTAGTTGAGCAAAAGTGTTTGAATACTATTAGTGCTTTTAGCTTTTACTGTTTTTCTTATATTGTTCTGTCAATTTGGAAATTTAAAAAAAAAAAATTGAATTGAGAGTGAGAATCAGAGCTCTTAATAGAGCTTTTTAGTGGATTTTAGTGTGTCTTCATACAAAAAGTTTGATTTCTTGATTCCCTATTTCATGGTTTATGGTTTTTGTTTTCACTGGCCTGAAATGGCTTGTCTCTTTGCTCCTTTTAGCCTGAAGGAGCTTTCCCTGTTAATATGGTTGTTGGTCTTATTGGTGTAACCCATTTTTGGTTGTGTTATGGCTTTTGTACCAGTCAGAGCACAAAATTTCCCATGTGCATATTTTTCTCCCTCCTAAGGGCTAGATACAATTTTTCACAAAATCTCCAGCTTGATCCAGCACAGTGCAGACTTGTCTGCAAAGTACTGTGTTTCCTCAATGCCAGCAAATTCTAAAGGATACATTAAAATGTAGCACCTTATAGCTCTGATTTGTTTACCTTGCAAACAGTTTTTCTATTAAGTTTACCTGTAGCTCACAAGATACTTTGCTGTGTTCCTCTTGCTTATTGCTGCTGTTATAAAGTGATGTATTGAGTAAATGCTCTTGAGGTCACAGGTGCTTCTGCTTTGCTTTTCTTGTGATTGTATTTTGTTAGTGGTTCCCTTTATTTACCACAGCTTATTTCTTTTTTCGTAATACTGATCCAGGATTATTGCAAACATATGATGAGTAGGGTGAACTGTATATATGTGAGACCATGGTTGTGCAGAATTTATGTGGAACAGGAGAGTACTGACATGCCCTTGCATTCATCTTTGGTTTGTCATGTACAGTCTGTCTCTATCTCCTCCCATCTTCTTTTGTAGTGCTCTGGACAAGTACATCCCTTTACTCCGTAGATGTTTTGTAGGGGACCACTATGATGACATCTCTTAAATTAATTACTTCTAAGTGAATAATAAAATAACCCTTGCCTTTAAACAAACCTAAAGCAGCATGGTAGCCACTTGACAAAAGGTTTTATGGGAGTGGGGTGGTTACTCTTAGACATGAGTTAATGTGGGGAACTTCAGTGTTCAGAATGCTTCTAAGTTAAGCAATTTCAGGAATACAGGTCTACAGTTTGGAATGAAGTTTAGGTTTGGTTTTTGAAAAACATTTGACTGAGGAACCTAAAAACAGGATTTTTTTTTTTTTTAATTTGTGATGGAAAAGGTGGTGTTTTTCAGAAAATGTATTTTGAAAATAGTAATTTGTTGATTTATGACGAAAAGATGATTCGTCAGTTTTGGAAAGTGATATTCAAGTTCTATTTCTGACTCTTTTTAAAACTTTCTTCCTGATATTAAGCTCATCTTTCTGTAACTTTCATTTATAAAATGAAGATGATAACAGTTCATTTTCTTCATGTTTTGCTTGTTACTCTTTAGACAGAAAGACTGACAATAACAAACATCTCTTACTTCTATTTATGTAGTTGACTAAGCACAGGGGGATTGTGCTGTCATTTTGACACTCTCTAGGCAATGCCAAAATATAAATAAGCAGTTATGGTTTTCATATTATCATTTCAAATGGAATTACTCTGAGGTAACATCTGTGTGCTTGTGACAAAGCAGTCTCTAGCCAGGTGAAACTGGGCATGCTATAGGGCTGCTGAAAATTGTAGGGCCCTTGTTAGCACTTTCTTTAAACTTGTGTACTTAAACTCTTCTTTTTTTAACCAAGAGTGGGTGAAATATTATTTATGAATGATGTGTGATATGAATGTTCTGACTATAAAATAGGGAATAAATAGTATTTGAAATAAGAGAATTCAGTCCAATCCCAGGGCAAACAGGAAATCAAAATTGGTGTTAACTGTTGGGATGTATCTACCACAGATACTTATTTCTGGAGGAAAAAGCCATTCTCACATCATCTTACCACTGGGGCTGTGATACAGAACTTTTATGTGTAATAGGTAAAAAATGTAAATCTTTGTGCTTTGTTACTTGAAGCTATGTTGGTTTTTCACCAGCTACAAAGGACTGGAAGGAGCTCTAACCACTGTGAATCTCAACAATTTAGATACTGAATTCCCTGGAATAGCACTTCAGAAGAACTTGAACCTTGCTCTTAGGTTGAAGTTCTGTAACAACTTAAATTTATCTGTAACCAGTCTGTTGTGGTCCTCTCTTCTCTCCACAACTGTATTCTCATGGTGTTTCTAGCACTGAACTCGTGGTGGCCAGGTGAGGATGCTGGGCTACCTGGACACTATCCATCTGGCATAGTCAGCTGACTCATCTGGCTGGCATGTTGCTGTGAGAGGAGATGCAGTCCAGTGCTGATGTGATAGAAGAGTTAAGCCCAAATGACTGAGTATGTGGTGGTCAGATTGTGGCAGTCTTAGTTGGCTGAAATGGCTATGAAATGGTGTCTGTAATTACATTTGTTCTACATTAGTTGTTAACATGTTCACTTTCTGTCCCTGAGCCATTTCAACAAGATGATAGAGATTCTAAGTGCTCTAAATTAATCTTAATGGCACTGTGGTCAGTGACATAGCCAGTATTTTATTGTATGCCAGCTGAGCACTGGTTGGATTTATATGTGAGTGCAGCTCATTAACTTTCCAAAGTATTTTATGATCTCAAGTTAGAAATTGCAGCATGTCTGCATGACAGTTTTGCCTCCTGGTAGAATATATTGTTGCACCTTTGGCTGGAGCAGTTGCATTTGTTTTGGTTCAGATGAGGAATTGATGAGGCAACTAGATGCTTGTCCCATGCAGTCATATTTACTTAGAAAGGGGCTGCACAAAACTATTCTCCCTCTTTCACAACTCTGAAAACACCTGTCAATCTTTTTGCTTAATATTCCTCATTTGCCCACTGTCACCTGGAACTCTAGAAGTTTCTCTCACTTCTTTCTCCTTCAGGGTCATGCTACAAGTTTTTGTCCACTAATATGAATTACTTCTGTTCAAAGCCTCTTTCCCTTGCCCCACAACAATGTTCAGGCCCCCTCAATGCTTACATTTAGTTTCCTGAGACATCTCTCTACCACTGTAATTTTCTCAGTGACCATTTCTTTAATTTACACTTTATTTTTAGTGATGGTTTCTCTTATTTTAACTTGTCTGTTAAGGGAGTCTCAAATGAGGATTCCAAGACGATGTTTGCTTACTACAAAAAAGAGTTCCATCGCATCTCTAGCAAAGGTGTTTCCTAAGAAAGTATCATCTCATTGACTGCTCATTGATTTCAGCTAACTCTAAGACAATTCTTCAAATTCTTAAACATGTTTAGTTTTATTGTTATTCAAAAAAGGCTCAGTGCAGCAGCAGTGCTTTGTGTGACTGCTCAGTTTGGAGTAAAATCTTTTTTTAAAGGTGAGCTGTTCCTTCGGTATTCAGTAAGCACATTTCATTAGCATGCAGTCTTTTTTGAGTATTGCCCATGATGAATAATGAATAGGAGATTGAAACAAGGCATTCTTCTGTAATTTCTTTCCATTATCACATCTAACTATGTTCACTACAGCAGAATTGATATCACAATACAGCTACCTCTCTCTCTCTCTCCTTTGCTTATCACTGTTGTAAAATTTATTGCATTTGCACCACGCAAAACTTGTGGAGGTATGTGTGTGCACATGTGAAACAATTCATACACATTCTTAGTGGAACCTGGCCTGTAGCTTGTTTGTGTGTGTAGTGAATTCTTATTTATTTTGAATTCATCACATTTAAAAACCCATTTGAGATGCAGTGCCTTGGTTGCAGAAGTGATCCAGGGAGTTCACAGCTGCAGCTGTTGGATCCAGACATATATCTGCTGTATTAAATGTGCGATGTGACCATATCTTTATCTCTGTAACAATAGTAAAAAACAATACCTGTGCCTAAAATAGTCAGCAAAATATAAAAGATTTCAGATTATTAAGTAAATGGAAGCATTTAAGTACAGAGGCAATGCATGCACTTTTTAGCTGAGAGTGTCACTGCTGAAGTTGCTGCAGATGAAATAGAGCAAAACACTATTAATCTCCCTTTATAAAATTTGTAAGCTGCTCTGTTGAAATGTTAGGGCCTTCTGTAACTATAACATGTAAAGGTATGTTTGAGGTTAAACACGTATTTAAAATTAAACTAACGCAAAAGCCCTTTCTGAACTGAGATTTTTAAATAATTTTAAGATCCCAAATGTACCAGTGCTGGACTGAGCCTGTGGGTAAAGTCACATAGAGAACCGGAGCTTGTCTGGAGAGGCCTCCCAAGAGCAGTGCTTTATGTGGAGTCTGCTGGCTTTGAGGAAGGGATTAAAGAACAGACATTATTCCCAGGATGGCTTTGCTGACACCAGTTGATGAGCAGAAACATCTGTTTCATAATGGCAAAGCACTCCGAGCTCCTTTAAAACACCTGACAAAGTTACTTTTAATTCTGTGTGAAGTAGGTGGGTGGGATAACTATCCTTAATTGTGAAACGGATTCCTGTGTTGATACAAGGTTACCTAATCCTTGCTTGCCTGAGAAAACAAGATTTATGGTTGTCACCAGACTCACGCTCAGTTTCCGTACCCTCATTTGCTCTCTCTGTTCAGACTTAAGTACATGTAGGAAAATGGATCAAAGATAGGAGAAAGGAGAGGAGGACACCTAGACATTAGCAAAACAGGAACAGCCTTGGAACATTAGCCATGTCTGCTTGGAGAGATGCTGTAATAGGAGGAAACTAAATGAGAGCAAGGCTCAAGTATCTTTTGCTTCCACACGCCAATGTGATGTGACAGCATTCAGGGATAGGAAAAGGCTCTCCATGTGGGCACTTTTGGGGGTGGTTTTGTGTGGTGAGATGGTTGGCAATATCTGTGATACCAGATGGTGTCATCCAAGGGTTAGGATTATACATGACTCTTCTCCCCTTGTCAGCCTCAAAGCTGACCTTTGTTGTTGCACCTGATTCTGTGACAGGGATACAGCAATAGCTACCACTGTGTAAATCCTGCATCAGGCTGTTTTCAGGATTCAGAGAGCTATTTTCTTTATAGCGCATGAGATAGAAGCGTCAGATCCAGTCCTGCTTCTCATGATCTGAACTATCAGTGGCCATGACCAAAGCAAAGCCCTTTATTTAAAGAACTGCTTTTTTTTTTCTTTTGTTTTTCTTGCTGTACAACTGCCTAACAAGGACTGCTCGAGTGGTGATCTAAAAACACAGACTGAACACATGGCAGATGCTGTTGGTGAAGGTTGCCTTGGTAGAAGTGTCCCTAGACCAGGGGCTAGACCAGTCATGTCTCCAGAGTGTCTGAAAGCACCTGTAGTTAACAGGAGTCATTCAGTTGAAGTCAGCAGACGTTGTTTTGGGCCTTTAGAGCTCAATGATCCATCTGCTTTCACAAGCCTTTCCTTGCTAAAATAGAGGTCCACTTTATTTCCTTGGAGCAGGATTTTTTCATCCAGTGAGCTGTGATTCCCCCCAGGGCATAGGGGAAGACAGTGATGGCAATTGGGGTGGTCTTAAGACATGGAAAAGATGGCTAAACATTTAAAGAAAAGATGCCTTGCAGAATGTACGCAGACTGTTATAGAGGATTATTGTGGTCAGTAAACTTCACTATAACAATAAATAAAAGAATACAAATGTCTTGATATGAAGCAAGGTGATGCTCCCCTAGAAACATGACACCACTGCAAGAACAAAGGTTTCAAAGGGGCTGCACGCATGAAATAGAAGGTGACATAGAGAATAATGTCTTCAAAAGCAGGCTTCAAATGTAGAAGTGCATATTTAATTCTACAGTAAGAGGTGAGCTCTGGTGTATGGCATGCTTCAGGCATGCAAACTTCTTACTGTAACATCCTGATTTCTGTCTGGTTGTCAAGTTCCTTAATTCCCTGGGAAAGCAGGTTGTCAGGCTTGTGGCAAAGGTTTTTAGTGTCTTCTAGTGCCAGAGGAAGAACTTTGTGCAATTCTCTCTCGTCTTCCTTTATCTTTAGTGAATTTGTGTAGGGGAGAAGCTTGGACAACAGTCTTTTTGCAATTAGACACATGTAAATAATGGATTTTTCCTTTTTATTGCTGAATGTATTCCATATTTTTCCTACCTACAGAACTGTACAAAACCTTTGGTTTGACCCAAAGTATTTCACATAATGTGAAAAAAATTACTGCAGATTTTTACTTACCATTCTTTATCCATTTAATCCTCTTCTCCTTTTCACTTAAATTTTAATGCAAAAAAAAAAAAAAAAGAAAAAGAGAAAAGTAGTGTTTTTAAAATTTAAAAGTAGAATGGTTCTACTTTTTTTGATTCTGTTACTCTGTTTTATATGTGGTGAAATTACCACTAGTCTTTGGTACAATGGAAACAATTTTGGTGAACATACTATTCTCTAGAAATTGTTTGTTGCTGTCTAGAGTTGTACTTGTCATAATTTTACCCATTGTACCTTGTAGATAGTTACTAATTCACATTTTTTGGAAGCGCTCTGAAGTAATAAGACAAGAAAAGCTCTCTTTTCTTTTCAACTGCTAGCTTTCTTTTTGATTGATAATTTTTACCTGCTGTAGATAGGAAGATTTTCTCATGCTCTGCAGTTAATAACCTGACTTCAGTTAGATGAGATTTGTTTTAAGTATGTTGCACATTTCTTAGCATATATCATGACTCTGTGTTGGAAACAGTTCTTATTTTACAACCACATTTATCTGTTCTGGCAACCTGGTATTACAAGTATTTTTAAAATTACTTTGACTTATTTTATGCAGCAGATGCTGAAATACGAAGACAGACTAGAGAAAATGTTGCAATATTTACAAATTGTTTGTAAAAGTATGCTCTTTTATAGCAAATACTTTTGACTAACTATAGAGGAGTAGGCTGTTGATAACTTATAACAAATACGTGGAATTTACCATACAACTTTCAGGAATATTTTAGTATTTTTTCTGATACTGCAGCCAAAATAATTCTAAGAACCTGAGTAAAGTTACTAATATTTTAAAAATAATACTTCACAATGGTTTTTTTTTGGAAATATTATCAAAGTGTGGCTGAGTCTTGAGTTTATTTTAAGTTTTTATGAAACTGCTCCGTGCCTCTGGAAGGCAAACAAGGGGAAACAACTCACATTTTTGCCCACTTCAGAAAAGAATGAGAAAATATGTGTTGCAGAGATTTCATTTAGAATGTCTAATAACTTTCAGAGTTATTAACAAGTATCTTATGAAGAGGAGGTCTGGGTTGTAGGGCTGCAGGCACAAACCTAGTTGCTCAAACTTGTGATAGGAAGGAGACAGTTTGGTTCCATTTGGGAGAGAAATGACAGGGCTGGATTTTTATTCTTTGTAGTCAAAACTCCTATTGAAAAATTGGTATTGGTTGCAAATGTAGATGTAAAGGAGCTAAGAAAAAAACCCCAGAATTTAGGTTAACTGTGTGAACTTTGTTATATTCGTAGGTATTATTGCAGTGCATTGAAAAATATTTCTGATATTTTTCAATGAGGTACATAGGGAACTATGCTGCATCAGAACACCAGCAGTGTGCTGTTCATATACCTGTTGTCCAAACAGAACCTACCTTATTAATTCCCAGATGTGGAAGAGGCTTGGTGCAGGTTGTTAAATGGTCACAAGGATGAATGCCTGCTTTGAATTCCCTCCCTGGCTCTGCCACAGAGTTGCTGTGGGGTGCCAAGTAAATCACATAGACAGAGAGAGTCTCATTTAGTCATTAATCATGTATTACTGATTTTGTGAATGCCCAAACTAAGGCACCTGTGGCCAAAACTTCTACAAAGTATTCACCACTGCAGGAAGATGTAATGGGAACAGTGCTTTAAGTGTGTGCAATAAAACTGTTAAATAGACTTGGCATTGAGAGATGTCAAGATCGGCACCCAGAATTACTCTTAGTCTTTGTTCTCCACTTTCTTACATGAAAATAATAGTCTAACCTAATCTTGCAAAGATTATGAAGAAGAGCATTTATAATATTTGTAGAGCAGTAGGTGCCATTGCAGTGAATGATGAATTATGCACTTATTCTAGAAACCTGTTTGTCTTTTGTAGGAGAACATGTGCTGCTTTTAGTTATATATTTAGGCTGACCCTCCGGAAAACTTTTTTCTCTTATGTGAATTACTGTAAAATCAAATTCTTAGTACAGTGGTCAAACAGCCTGTGGGAAAGTATATAATAATTGGGCATTATTGTTCAGTCCAATGCAGTTTTAAAGTAACACTACCTACCTGCCTTTTGAAATAAAAGTAAACAAACAAATTATTCTAAACAAATTGCATGTCTTAATCGTCATTCTGTTTTACTTAAGTTCCTCTTTGAAGTAGAATATAAAAACTTTATTACTTTTGAATGAGAATCATCTTATAAACTAAGGAAATAATATAGTCCCCATTTAATGGATTTGGAAGTAAGATATGGTCAAAATAAGGCCAAACACAATAAAAAAACATCAGTGTGTGAAAGTTAAGGGCTCCAGTTTCAAACTTAAAGGTGCCAGCCTTTAGATTGATCTCTGAACATTGTGAATGGTACCTAATGTGACCAGAATGTGTCATCCAAAGCAGCTAGCTAGTTAGCCAGGTAGGCAGAGTGTCACAGACTGTCCCTGTGGTAGCCTTCTGCTAACCAAGAGGGAATTTCTGAGGCCAGGGTAGGTCTGTAGTGGTGTGGCCAAGGTTCTCCATACATTTCATGCTCACTGGTGGCTGGGTGAAAGGCAGAAGCAAGATCCACTGTTTGAAGATGGTTGGCTGCTTTGACATTATCTGTTGCCTCAAAGCCCCTGAGAGACCTAGGCAAAGGCATGGGTAGTTTCTGAACTGTGTTCCAGCTTACAGGTGACCTTGGTGTGAGCCATGGAGGCCTGGCAGTCCAGAGGTGTTCTGGGCAGGCAGAGAGGCACACAGGGAAACTTTATGGGCAAAATAAAACTACATTCAGCGTTAGGCAGGAGACAAATGAGAGTTTGCAGCATTGCAGCTTTCCTACCTTGGCTCCGTCTCAGATGCCCTTAAATGCCTTTTCTATATTTGCCAGGAGACATTCATTGTAATGTAATAAGTTGAACCTTGATTTTTCTTCTATTTGCTTATTATTTTTTCCCTTCTGTCGTCCTCTTTCTTATTATGGACAGATTTGGCCACTGTCAAATGGAATGATTTTTTGCATACTTGGTTGACTCTTTTTTCCCTAATTTGCTGATACAGTCAACTGTGCCAGTAAAGCAATTATGCAAAATTGTGTATAAAGGTTTAATGATAGAAAACAATGTTCATCACAAATCTAATTGTGATTCTTAACATCCTTCCATAAACTCTGTGGTTAATACCTATTTTGTTAAAACCTGTATTTAGTTTAGGAGATAAGGCAACATTTTAATGTACACGTTACTGTTAACTTTGAAAGGAAGCAATAAATAAAAATAGTGATTTGGAGGAGTTCAAATGATGATCTATGTGCTTTCAGGTAATGATTATAATAAGTCTGCTTTATTACATATCTCATAAGGTACACCATTACCTGTTTTATATTATGAATGATAACTATGTATGGTTGATTGTGCACCGAGTCTAGTACCACACAAAGATTAAATACAAAGATAGACATTGTAATGAAGCAAATAATGTGTCTCCATGCTGAAACCCAAGAGACAGTGGGCTGAAAGAGAATTGGCAGGTACACTGTACTTAGGATTGATATCTGGTTTCCACTTGGATAACTGAACTGTTGCAGGAAAAGAGCAGTAGAGCAATACTTGGTAATACTTTCATTGAAGCCAAAAATCCCATTGGCTTTTCTTAATCCAGAATAGAGCATTTAGAAACATTCCAAAGCTGATATTTCTCCTTCGCGTTCGCATTGATACTTCCTGATTTCTGCGCTACTGCTTTCCTCAGAACCCTGACTGGGATTTAATCCTACCACAGAAAGTACTGGCAAGTCAGGTATTATTATTAGGATTGACATTTAGTAGAGTCTCATTTACATCAGGTCATTAGGAACTGCGGGGAGAGACCTTCTGCCACAGTCACTCGAGACAAAGCACATGCTACTTCCATCAGGCAGGGTATGAGGAGAGAGAACAAAAAGTGGTTCTCCTTTCTATCCCCTTCTTGGTTACCAGTTCTAGGCTCAGTGTCATCTTTGCATGATGGAAGTGCTACAGACTTTAAGGACAGGGAAGTGGTAATAACCTGGCAGTGCTTCCTGCTACCTCCCTAATCAGAGTCACAGTTGGATGCTGAATTATGAAGGTGTGTTCTGTTCACTCAGTTCACTCCAGGTATTGAAATGTGTGAGCTGTGTTATACTGAACAGAGCAGTCTGTGGCTTATATAAACAGCTTTAATTTACTGCTTCTGAAAACAGAGGCCTGAAGCAGTCATGGAGGTTTCAGGAATGATAATTGTTTGTGTACATGAATGAACTTAGAAATGGTCGTTTTTGCAGTCTTCCCATAGCTCATCAAGGGTAACGGTATCACTGCCAGAGAAGAGAAAAGAGAATGATTACTTTTTTTTTCTTCACAGTCTACTAATATTTTCAGGGCTTGATATAATGTGCCTTTAACAAACCCTGAACTTCTCTCCTACTGAGTCACTGCATCCTGCCTACGTTCAGTGTAGGCAGAGAACCATTATACTAATCCACTCTTCCATCATATCTCTAACAAACACATGTATTTGCTTTGAATATTTATTTTGATACAAGGAGAGCAAGTTTTTTATTTGGCAACACAATTAAGTAGGAGATTGTGACTTCTGAACTTTGTAACTTTAATTGTGGTAGTTCTGGTTTTCAACGATGATATGAATAGACAAATGTATGATAATCATATTTGGCTTTAAGGGAATAATCCTGCTACCTCATAGCAACCTTAGAGTAATTAATTCACCTCATCTGTTAGGATAGGTTTAAAAGGCAGATGCTGAAATTGGACTTTTGCTTTGTTTTTTAACAGGTACGGTTATATGCAAGGCCTGATGCAATCCGAAGAGGATCAGGGGACTATGCTCTAAATATTACAAGGAGACTCATTGAGTTTTATGAAGATTATTTTAAAGTGCCCTATTCCCTGCCAAAATTGGGTAAGATTTCCCAAAGAATGTGAAGTTAACCCAGAAATGAAGGATTAAGTCAGCTATTCTAAAGGAATGTATGGATTGGATTTCAAGTTGAATGTTTGGGTTAATTTAGGAGGATCAGTAAGTAATTTTTCCTTGTGGAGGAAGAGAAGCCAAACTATGTTTTCTACAACCTGGAAACTAAAGGAGCAGGAAGCACTCAGTATTATATTTGTTAGACAATGGATAGAGAACCTGAGACCTTTCACTAATAAGTGGGCTGGGTTTTTCTTTGGTTTTTTTTGGTGTTGTCAGTTTTGGTCCTTACTTACTCCTGTGAGATAACCACTGGAAGATGTTTGCTCTGTAATACTTGTACCTTGGTGCCTCAGCCTTAAATGGAGAGCAGAAGTGAAAATATTTGTGGAAACTGGCAACCTGTAGCAGTTCAAGACCATGGGCTTGTTTCTTTCTTTTTTGATTTTATGGCTCATATGACTTATTAATGATGATTAGTAGACAAGCTTATTGTCTTGTTGTTTATTGAAAAAATTGCTGTGACCTAAATGTAAACCCCATAAATTTAGATTATTTTTTAAAAATAGTTTCTTCTCATCCTCCCTTTCACCACAATCAGTTGGTCTCCGACTCATTTAAATACTTTCCACAGTATTATTACGCCCTCCCTCCTTTGGAGCATGTTTGATGAAGATTCAGAAAAGCCTATTGCTCAGCAGCAGGAAGAGAGCATGTATTTGATCAGAATTGTTAGAGTTGGAACCACAGGTGATCCTCCCAGGAAGTCAGGGTTTATTTCATTAAATCCCTTGCCTACTGAGTTGGTTTATTGGATTTTCAGCTAATGGTGTAGGACATAGATAGTGTAATTGATGTTTCTAGATAAGGGTATTGCATGAATATTTTTATAAATATGTTGTGGCATTTATTTCTTGGTGTCTTTTAATAACAGGTTACAGGCAGTGTTCTAGAGAAATATGCAGATGGGTTAAACAAGCATATGACATATTAAAGTATACAAAAACTTTCTGTGTATACATTCATTTATGTCTTCAAGCATGTTAATAATGTTTTGTAAAGGAAGTTCTAGGCTTACAAGGACCAAAAATTTAGAGGGCGAAAATAGAATCAAGAACTTGTTAAATAGAAAAGATGAACATAGAGTGGTTTTGGTTGAAAGGGGTGTTAAAGATCATCTAAACATCCAAACATTATTTCAGGTAGTTTATTGAGAATGTCAGCTGGCAGCAGTGCTAGTAACTGTATCTGCGTCAGAGTATCTTTCAAAATTGTAACATATGGTCTTTAAACCCAACATGCTATATCCATTGTCATTGTGCTGTGGCATATCTTAAAAGAATATCTCATTGTAAGTGAATATATTCCAGTTTGGATCTTTTTGGAACAGAACTGGAGAATAGTCATCAGTAAAACTGTATTTTTTCATCAAATGTTTGCAGTAAAATTGTTAATAGGAAATACTACATGAAGACTTTAGCCATTCATTAGTGATACAAGAAAAATTACTATAGAGAATAACTTCTTATAATATAGTAAGGTTGAATTTATTTAATGTAAATATAGGAAGAAAAATTTCTAAACTCGTGATGTAAATATTTTTTAAAATTTTATTTGCATATTAATACAGGTATATTTGTTCTAGTTTATCCGAACATTGATTGCTATGTTTAAGCATGTGCTGGTGTCTTCAACCTGAAAGAAAGCTGAATTTTTTTTTTTGTTTTAAACTTGAAAAAAAAATTCAAAGGTTAGAAGTTTAGGGACAGTAGTCTGATGGGTGAATAGAAGGACTAAAAATGATAATACTGTAATCTGTCTATGATAGGGATTTTGAAGTAGTATTGAAGAATTTCCCAAATGAAAAGACAAAACAGCATTAATGACAGCAGTGGAAAAAGCATGTGCATCAGGTAGATGTGTTGATACTGAAAATGCACCTGGGCTCTCCAAAAGCCTAGGACTCATCTGATTTACTACTGTCAGCACTGCAAAGGATTGAGTACTTTATTAAGGTTTTAAGAAAAATGAGCATGTTTTCTTCAGCGGGGCATTTCAGAAGTCTTTAATTTCACTTCTAAATGTGAAAGTGGGAGTGAAAAATGAAGAATGTACTTCAGAAAGATTTTAATGTCAACAGTTTTATAGAAAATGTTCTGTTTCAAACAGAGTTAAAAAAATTGTTTCGTGTACTTTGCAGTTCTAAAAAGAAGAAACTTAACCAAATGTAATAATTTTCACTGAAAGCACAGTTTATATTTACAAAATAATTTTGTTGAAATACTGACCAGTTGACAATGGAAGTGCTGTACTGGCTATTGAGTGAGACATTTTTAGTGTCAGTGCTGTCTGTGAGGCTGTCTGTGTATGTTAGAGTTGGAACTACAGGTGATTCTCCCTGGACAAGGGACCTGCCACCCTTGGCAAGGCACTTCATCATCTATGTAGTCATCCATTTGAGCTCTCTGTACGGTAGGAATATCTGACGACATTTAGGCTCTTTAGGTGTGTTGCTGTATCAGAAATATCTGTGTTCATTTGTTAACTTCTGAGTCATTGAGGTCCATTTCCAGAGCATTTGAAACTAGTGCTCCTTACTTGAGTTTATAATACATCTAGCCAGTGTTCTCTACAGGAACCAATTCCTCCTGTTGCTCTTGAGTACCTGACTGGTGGTGACCAGGCTTTCTTGCTGTGCTTGCATGCAATCACATGGCTGTGGCTAAGATTTTTTACCTCTTATATCATCTGTACTGCCTTCTGAATGCACTGGAGAAATAGATTAGTTTTCCAAGTGATGTGAATTCCGGTAATGAATGTGAATTGGGAATTTCTCTAAATGAAATTAACAATTTCCACAGTTAAAAGTTCTACTTAGCATGTGGGTCTGTGCTTTTTTTTCCTACATCATATTCTGAACTGGAAGGTGCTTGTGTAAGGTTTCAAACCAATAATTTCTATATGAATTTCATTTATGAAAAATAAGTCATGTCTTTTAAAAAAAAACCTAGATTTTTCCAAGACTATAATACTATCATTGTAAACATTGGTTAAAGTGGTGGGTAGATAAACTATGGAATTATATTTAATTGGAAAAGATATGCAGAAGGGTTTTAAAATATATTCTTACGACTAGTGAATACAAAATATTTCTGTATTTATATAACCATAGTTATTTTTAATCCTATTTGCACTGCACAGAAAATTGCTTTGTATGTATAGAGCTTTTTCTTATGAGGGTCTTTGAGACTGGAAAGGTCTTGAATTTTTCCCCCTGAAGCCCTGACCAGTTGCTGTTTTGAAGTGCACAGAGCTTAGAAATTTAAAAAGAAAAAAACCAAACAGAAAAACCACCTTAAAAGAGAGGCTTCAAAGGTCAAAGTCACACTATGGGGAATGAAAAGGTAATCAAGGCCTCTTGCCTTATGGACAGCTGTGATTCTTTAGTTGTAAATGGTTTGAGGTGGAGGGGCTGACTGGCTTTTCCATCCAAGACTCTTCATGTGGGGGTCATGTGAGAGTGGAGTAGAGTGACAGAATCCCCTCCCTCACCCTGCTGGTCACACTGCTTTTTATACAGCCCAGACTGGCTCATGTCCAGTTTCTCCTCCACCAATGCCCCTAAGTTAAATATATTTTCTGATTTCTGAAAGTCCTTTTCTGTAGATTTGCTGTATAGTAAACTTTGGAGTTCCATATGATATATTTTATGTGGTTCTTGTTTGGTGGGTTTTTTTTCCTTTATATTTGTGGTTGGGGTACTAATTACCTTCTTCATGCAAAATTTGTATGGGTTTGTTTTCATGTGCTGCATGAAACACTTTGAAGTTGTGAATGCAAGGTCTCAGAAAATGATTTTCCAAGGGATTTAGTGAACATGCTGCACAATGGAAGACAAGATTGGACCATTAACATTTGCTTGTGGAGTATTTTTGGAGGATTCACTTTTTAAAGTATGTCACTGAAGAATTTAAACTCTTTCCTCTGATGTACGTAATAGTTCAGGCATTAGAATGAAGAAGTTTAGCAGGGGAGTGTTCCCGTTCTGATTTTTAAAAGAAGCTCATGTACCTCTGTTCCATTCCCTGATGGTTGACTGAATATTTTGGTGAGAGAACTGCTGCTGCCTTGTGCAGTGTGAGTCATTGCAGGCCCAGAGAAAAAGTGTTGAGATGCTGTTGTTATGTTAGCCAGGTGACTTGCTGTAAGCACTAGTGATTAACTGTTCATTTTGATTTAAATGCTTTACTGTTAGCTTGACTCTTGGACATGCTCCTAACCTGTTCATTGCAATGTTGCCTTCTGCCCTGCTTGATCTTCCATCATCTCCATCAGCAGTTCTTGTGCTACTGCTTTCTTCCTCTTTGTTTGTCCTTCCTCCTGTGTCTGCTGCTCCTTGTAGGGTGAACCTCCATGTTGTTGCCTGCATTCTCTGCTTAAATTATGCTAAAAGTTTCACAATTCTACCCTCATGCTTTCTCTCTAGCAAGGTGAGGCTTCCTGCCACCTGTCCAGCTCTGAACTGAAATTATTGTACAACACCAAGCACGATAGCTGGTTTTTTCTTCTCTGTCTATAAAATGAAGGCATTAATTAGTACTTTTGGAGTGGGGACGGGTGGGAGAGCAGTCACTAAAAACTTGATTCATGTGCCTAAACATAATTGTCTGGTACTGTTAAATGCCATGGAGTATCATGAGAACTCTTAGCTAATGTCTTGCTGGCTTTCAGATGAGATTCTGTTGGGCCATGGCTGGCCCATACCTGACAGTTTCTCATTAATTTATTGCTTTTTAATAGCTTTGAACATCTCAGTTGGGGCTATCACCCATGTTTAGGCAGCAGAGTTGAAGCCTGCTATTTTCTTTCACCAGCTATGTGAAGCAAGTATGATGCTTCTGCACATGGAGGACTATTTGTTGATATAGATCATTCCTACTCAGAGAAACTGTCACTTCTTCACTTTGGGGGTTTGGTTTTGGCATGTGAGGGCTTTTTTTTTTTTTTTTTCTTTTTTAAATTTCTAAGCTGTGAGCACTTCAAAACAGAAACTGGTCAGGACACTGGGAGAAAAATTCCGGCTCCAGCCATAGGGAAAAGCAATGTATTTTCTCAGAACAATGCTTTGTTGAAAAGGAGCTGTAAATTACTAAACTGAAACAAACCACATAGGAAATCAATCCATAGTATGATGTTAATGAAGGGAAAAAATAGTCATGACTTAGGACTTATTATATTGCTCTAAACTATTTGAAATGATAAACCAGTTATTTCCATTAGTGAGTTTAATGCAGCTCACAGTGGGCATTCTAACAGATTTTGGACATTTGTTAAGGGGCACCTGATCTCTCTGTATTGCATTAGCATGGCAAGCCTGATACTGTTTGCAGGAGATGGCAGAAGTTACATACAGGAATAAAGTAGTTTTATATAGAATAAAGATGAATGGGCCCTGGTCGAAATATCCTGTTCTGAATTGAATGTTTTCATTATCTTGTGATTTCCTTTCCCTCTTAACTGTGACACAAATAGAATCCATACCACTCAGATAAGGAAAGTGTCCAGACAGGAGTATTATTGCCAGTAGCAGTTCAGTCAGTTCATAGTAAAAAGAAGGTGACCAAGTCTGACAGTGTCCCCATTGGCTACTTGGCTAAATCAGCTTGGTTTATAAATGAGTAATTACAAAAAAAAAACAACAAAAAAAACCAAAAAAACCAAAACAAAACAAAAAAAAAAAAAAAAAACCAAAAAAAAAAAAAAAAAAAAAAAAAAAAAAAAAATTAAAAAAAAAAAAAAAAAAAAAAAACCAAAAAAACCAAAAAAAAAAAAAAAAAAAAAAAAAAAAACCAAAAAAAAAAAAAAAACAAAAAGGAAAAAACAAAAAAATGCCTGAGAGTGATGCTGTTATGAGAGGGTAATAGGATGTGGGATTGTGGGAGATTCCCTGGAAATGTCAGGGCTGTTTTTGAGCCAGGAGAATCCTTCATCTGAATGTAAATAGATTTTTCCCAAGCTGCTCTTCAGTATGTCATTTGAACAGTTAGTACCAGTGTAGAAGTGGGTGCACTGAATTTCAGAATTTCAGCAGTGTCTATTCTTAGTTCTCTACCTTGTGAGAAACACAGATGCCTTCAGAAAATGATGCATTTTATCACGAGTTAGGAGAAATAAATCTTAGCTGAAAAAGTACCAGTAAAGGTATCTCTTTTGTCTACACAGAGAGGAAACTAATCTGGATAGTTTAAATTTGATTTCTGATTTTTAGGTTTATAAAAGACAAAGTGAATACTTCTGTAGGATTTATAAAATGGGGTGAGATCTTTGACGCATAGAAACCCCATAGAAATTATGGGAATCACCAGAAAACTGTGTGAACTTCTACCTGGTATGAGATGGTTAAATACCTAAAAGCACATGAATCTGAAATACTTTTTACATAGCTGTGACTGAAGTACTTTTCCTTATAGTTCCTTTCACTTGCCTGAGCAGAGCTCTCCTACCTGATTGACCATGTCCAGCTTTTGAACTAATTTTATTTTTAAGAGAGGCTCCAGAACAATTTTAATAAGCTGTTAGCTTAGAGAGTCAAGAGGGTTCATCAGAGACTTTGACCAGCAGCTGAGATCTTTTATACCAGTAACTGTAGCTTTATTTTAAAGGAGCGTGTATAGGAAAAGCTTAGGTTTTTGGTCCACAATGAACTTCATGTTTGTACAGGCATTATGAATGGTAGTTTTTATTATAGGATAGGGTATATATGTCATTAGGATACTGTGAGAGTTACTTTCTGTGCATGGTATGACACTTTGAAAGTTACCATGCAAAGCTCAGAGCTACCTGGTGGAAAAACAAATACAAAAGGGTTTGGATAAAAGAGAAATGATATCACTGAGGATACTGTGGTAGATTTAGATCGTGCTCAAGAAAAGGAATGTGTGACTCCTTGGGCAGTGTTCAGGAAGATTTGATTGCAGTAGAATGTACTAAACCATGAATTTTTTTCTTTCGAAAATTGTACCTATAGCATTTAGTTTGAATGAAGTAGGCAATGCCGTTGATCTACATCAATTAGAGTACCAAGGAGAAAGTAATGGTCTTTTCTCTCAGAATTGAGGTACAAACCTGATACCATCTATGTCTAAAATAGGACAGAAGAGTTACACAATCTGCTCAAGTATGTTGTCCTATGGTGGAAAAGGAAATGGCTGTTGTTGACCTATTGAAACATATAGTCCCCCTATGCAGTCTTACACACTGGGCATTATTTAAACAGCACCTTCAGGAGAACTGTACATTTACAAACAAAGCTAATGGAATAATATGTAATGGACTAACGTGCTTGTAATGACAGTATTTGAGTAAATATGAAAGTTTACTGCTGACTTGCTTGATTATGTGTAATTTTGATTCATAGTCATATGACAAACTTGAAATAATTTCAAGTTCAGTTAATGAAGGTTCCAGTTTTCATTTAACCTTGCAGTTTCAAATGGAAGGAGGGTGAGCAAGGATACAATGACTCTTTTTTTCTATATTTTCTGTCTTAACATGTGAAATAGAGGATGTCCTGAAGAGTGAAACTCAGTAAAATCAAAGTGTTGTGCTGGTGAGATAAAAAAATAAGGCAGGTTATAGGACTAACCACATGAAACACTGACACAGTTCACTCAGACTTTTTGTTTAATATGTGCAGTTTGAGTACAGGTCAATTCTATTATTTTTAAAATATTTTTAGTGTGAATTGATTGAGACAGGTAGTTTTACATACTTCAGAAGCAGCAGCAATATCTTCCACTAGTATTTTCTTCTCATTCAGGGTTGTGTTTTTTGGACTCCCACATTTGATTTGAAAAGTGAAGAGAGCTCAGTTTCAGGCTGGATTCAGAAACAAGTTCAAATGAGTCTAAGAGGAACTATGAATTAATACAATGGAATCTTTTTTTCCATTCCTGTCTAAAAACATGTTCTGTACCAGTTTTAGCCCTACCTAGAGTTTTGCTTGCTGAACCCTATAGTTGCTGTGTTGGATCTTCAGTCCTGGAAGAGGTAATGTTGTGACAATGTTCTGAGTCTTATTTCACAAGTCTGTTCAGAGTCATATTTCAGAAGCACAATTTTTTTAGCCTTCAAGTTGTACTATAGCCTATTTCCTTGGTCAGGACAGGCTAGAAAGCCTTAAAAGACATTTGTCCTGCATCCCTCGCTCATTGGAGGCACTTAGAGCTGTTAAGGTTTGTGTAACTCCTTGCCTTCCTTCTCTTAATGTAAGCCTGCTGTTTGAAGAGTTAGCAAACTGATTGAGGATGCTTAACTGTAGTTTCTGAGCTAATCTGTATCTTCTGCCCCTTATTCAAAGTCTTTGGATGGCTGGGATGAAAACTTCCATGCAGAAAGACTAAAAGGAGATTTGAACCGTACTTGCATTTTGTTGTTCCTTTTGCATAGGTAGCAGTTGTTTTCACAGCAATTTCAAAAATCTTGCCATCAGTTTCATGCTGATTATTAGGATCTTTAGGAGTGTGTGAATTAATTTATTTTTCATATCGGTATCATTGCTAAAAGTAAGTGAGAAGAAAGACAATTGGGTTTTGTTTTTTTCTTTTTTTCCCCCCTGCAGCACTGAAGAAGTGTTTCTGTTTTCTCTCTAGAAGGATTTCTCTCCTGTTTTCAGTTTTAGAAGGATTGTGCTCCTTTGGGGTAGTTTGTTACGCTCTCCAGATGGTATTGTGACTAAGTTTGTTTTCCATTAGATGCTGATTTGGGGGCAGCAAATATATTACACCGAGAAACAGAAGTTTCACTAGGCAAAACTGATGATAAAGCACTTTGCCCACTGCCTCACTTAAACTGATTTGTATTTGGCTTTGCTTATTTTCTTATGCTTGTTTTGAAATATGAATGTATGTATTTTAAAATGTTACCTATTCACACATAATGTAATACCAGCATCACGAAAACTCTGTAATTGTCCCTACTAAGAACATTCTTCTTCACTATAAACCTTGTGCCATAAAGAAAATAGAGGAGGGAAGTACACACACACACACACACACACACACACACACACGCACTCTCACTCAAAATAATTAATGTTCTTCCTAGTAAATCTAAAAGGTATGCATTACTGGTGTGGTGAGAGTTAGAAAAAAGTTACCACTTACTGAAAATATCCTGAGTATTAAAACAACTAAAAATCTTTATGTAGATGTTTAAAAATGAGCTTTCACATCTTACTTCTGGACCATAAAAAAACCCTATAGATACAGATGTAAAGAAGATACATTTTCATATATCAGCACAGAGCAAAGTTTCTTTCAAGCGATTATGACAGTGTCTTGAAAAGATCGTAACACATTAAAGTGGGACTTAAGTAGGCCAGAGATTTCTGTTCATACAAAAGATGTGAGCAAGTGTATAGCTACTGAGCTGAATAAACCTATTGCTGCTGGCTAGATTCTGCTGGCTTAGTTATAAACCTTCCACCTCTACCAACTAGTTTCTGTAAGCTACTGAAATTCAAAGGGATGTATGTGCTCACCTTTTATTGCTTTTGCTAAGGATATTGTAACTGAAAAATATCCTAACACAATGAATTATGCTACATTTGCAGTTCCATGCCTGAAGCAACTTAATTTTTACATTGTGGAAACCAATGATTTTCAGTGTAACGAAAATATTAAGATGGCTGAACAACTTTAATTTAAACAAGTGAATTACCATTGTGCATTTCCCCCTTGCCCCACCTTGCTTCCTGGGTGCTGGTAAGCTTCTTAAAATGGTATATGGACATTGAAAGGATCACTCTATTAGAATTTGGTGGAGATCTTTGGTAGGTGCTGCTAAACTTGCTTTCTCTGTTCTTTCTTGTTTTGTGTGAATTCTCCTTTTCTTCTAATTTATTTAAATGCCATCTGCTTGTGTATTTAAACCATAACATTTCCAGATTCAGGATCAGTTCTGTGAAGATTGCAATTGCTGTTGCTGTCTCTGATTCTTATCAGTAACACTTCTAACAAAGCTGTCCTCGTGAAGATGCATATTTGTCATAGGGATAGCACACTTCAGGAAGTGTATTAAGCTAAAACAACTCCCACTGTTCCACTAAAAAATATGTTCCTTGTCATATGCTCCTGCTCACTGAAATTAAACTTGGGCAGCATTTTAGTCTAGAAAAATCCACTTGCTTTTTCTTCTTGGAGTGTTTGGCACTGCTGCATGTTGTTCTGCTTTTGTAAGTACTGGGCAGTTCAATCCTGAAGTGGGTGGGAGCAGGAGGGAAGGGACAAGTGCACAAAAGAACTTAGAAATGCACTCTGGAGACCCTTGTTACTAGTTTCTGCAGCTACTGCTGTCTCTCTGGGGGGCTTAGAGAAATCTTTAGAAACTGTTTCCAAATAGTCCCTGAGTTTGTGCCTTTGTAATTGATCCTGAGAGCTCTGCAACAGGAGGGAATTTACCAGTGGAAAGGATCCTGCCAAAAGAGGTCCTGATACGTATTTTATTCAGCAGGAGCTTTGGTCTATCACCACCACTATGACACTAGGTTTCCTTTTGAAGTCATGTTATAAAAGCACAGTTAATTGACAGAACTTTAATTACACGTAATTTATGATGTGACTCCCAAACAGTAACAGAGGTCAGTGGTTAATTTCCTCATAAGAAATTATGTGAGATGTTTCCATGGTTGTTACAATACCTAGGCACTTTTTAATCACTGTTTCCATGTAATATATTAGCAAATGGAGAACCACCACAGTTCTGTTGTCCTGCTTAGATGCCCAGCTGAAAGCCAAAGAGTGCTAAGAGGTGAGGGTAGGCAGATGTTTTGCTGGTCAGATGTGTATAAAGTGCTTAGTTGCCAGAGAGAACTTGAGTATGCATTGGGACAGGCAGCTGGAACTTGCATCCTTTCATGGTTAAGTATTGATGATTTATCTGAGGGACATACAAGTGACTGCAATATTTTCTGCTTTAAAGTTGGTCTGAGAGGTGTTCTTCCTAGTGTGCTAATTCTCAGGTGTGGAAATATATAAAGCTTCACAAAACTGTCAGCCATAACTTAGATACATAGAAAAATGCATTCTGTCTTAAATTGTCTTTTCACCGGTAATGTAAAAATTAATTCCTAGGCATCTTTTCTCCATATTCTTGAAATGTTTTAAGCTTTTCTTCTCCTCTTAAGGTAATCACAGACAATTGAATTTCAAAAAGAAGCAGGCTGTTACTCAGGAACAAACAGATGCATTATGCTTCATGCCATATCTCCAGGATTTTCTGTAGAAACCATACAGTAGTTTCCAAGTGATTAAAAGGGTCTCTGAATTGTACAAGTTACGATTGATAACACAATGATCTTATGTAGTGCTTAATAAAATCTGCCGAAGAAAGAATGTTGACAAGTGATACTGAAGGATATTTGAAATTGCTCTAAGTCATTCAGAGTAATAGTGAACAGACAGCTTTCTGTAATGCCTATATTGTATTTGCGGACAGCTGGATGGAAGTCCAGCCCAGAAAAAATCACTGTTTTATCTTTGTCAGTCTATTTCTTGGGGGAAAAAAAAAAAAAGCTTGCTCTTTGCAATCAAAATACAATTGCTGTGTGACAGCTTTGATGTGGAGTATAAAATGGTCAAATCTAAGTACACAGCTGAAGGATAATTTAATGTTTCAATAGTGAAGAGCAGAAAAATAACATTACAAGCAAGTAAAATGTAATTTTAAACATTAAAAACAAATCTTCCCACGAGTAGTTCTAACCTCTTGAAACTTTACATATACTTGTCTGTGAATTTTCCTTTAATATTAATCTTACTGTCCAACCATATATCCAGGCTGTACTTTATGATGGTAGGCCTATAAAGACTGCAAGAACACTCATCTATAGATAAAATTTCAGTCAGCAGATGCCAGACTTTTATGGAGGTTTTCCCAAACTCTAGTTCCCACCTTTCTGCTGTCATATGTAACAGGTGTAAGTCTGATCATGGAACCAAGAAGTGTGCACCTGGGATAAGGAATGTAGAAGCAGGCAGTCTTACAAGCATGTGATGACTTTGGAAATGTGGATAATGAAAAAATTGGATGATGGTTTTTGCTGGTATAGAGTTAATTTTCTTTTGGTGTCTGGTGTGGGGCTGTGTTTTATATTTGTGCTGAACACAGTGTTCAGAACACAGAGATGTTTTTGTTATTGCTGGGCAGGGCTTACACATACCCAAGGCCTTTTCTGCTTTTCATGCTGTCACACTGGTGAGGGGACTGGGAGTGCCTGGCGGGTTGGGAGGAGACACAGGCAGAACATGTCACCCAAACTGACCAAAGGGGTATTCCAGACCATGTGACATCATGCTCAGTACATAAAGGGGGGGGAAGAAGGAGGAAGGGGGTGACATTTGGAGTGATGGTGTTTGTCATTCCAAGTCCTGATGAGGCTCTCCTGGAGATGGCTGAACACCTTCCTGCCCATGGGAAGTGATAAATTCATTCCTTGTTGTGCTTTGCTTTTGTGCACAGCTTCTGCTTTCCCTATTAAACTGCCTTTATCTCAACACACAAGTTTTCCAGATTTTATTTTTCTGATTCTCTCCCTGATACCATTGGTGGGGGAATGAAATGCTCTCTGGTGCCTGGCTGCTGCTTGGGCTTGACATTGTGGCAGTTTTCAGGCTCTTATCTGTGGGTCCCATGGAGAAAATAGGTCCTGTTCACTGGTTATGAACTAGTTCTCCCTCATTTCAGAAGTCTCCTGACCTTTTTCCAGTTGCCTCCTGCACCTAAAATCATCACTGCAGTTCTTTTTCATCAGACCCAAGAAAGATCAGGCAAGCACACTGTCTTACATGCAGTTTTATAAGACGTTAGCTTCAGTGGTGTAAAGTAGTTTTCTTCCCTTTGATTTTTTGGAAGTTATTTTTAACCAGCTCTTTCCAGAAAACTGTTTTTCAGGCTGGTCCCACAGTTCAGCTGCAATGCTGAGAAGCTGCTGCTGGCTGGGCTATCCAGAACTTCTTACAGGTCTGCTGCCAGTGTGCATGAAAGTATGACCCTGGAAGATTACAGTCACAGATGGTACAGCAGCATAAAGCTGAGTGTAATTCCAAAGTAGCTTGTAACATTCTAGTGTATGTTGAGTGTGTGTTACCAAAATCAGGGACCTCAGCATCAGAAAGCCCCTCATTGCTGTCAGCAAAATGAAGGTGGCAGAGTAAACCCACCTAGAGAGTAAGAACTGTCTTATACTCTACCACTAGCAGCTTATTTCCTTTATTCAAGTGGTCTAAAAGTAAAAGTTGACAGAGAAGCTGTAAAATTGTTTCCCTTCAATATTCATCTTTAGGAGGAGGGCTCCTATAGAGAGGTAATAAGACTAGAGATAATATAAATGTCTCTCTTCATATCAAAACTTTTGACTGGACAAGCAAGCTGTTTTATATTTTGGAAGGTAATTCCATGCAGAACCAGTCTTTTGACAGCATATTCTTTGATCTGTTAGACTGGTGAGCTTCACTGAAACTCATTTTAAAACTCCCAGCTGGGAATTTGCCTTCACTGCACATCCAGGATCAAGGCATTTTGACCTAGGGATTATGAACAAGTCCAGGTGGCATAGTTTTATTCCATCTTTGTGTGAAGATGGAAAATTCCTGATAATGTTGCTATTGGTTCATGATATTAAAATGCAGAACCACTCAGGTATACTTAAAATCTTTTTTGAATGTCTTTATCCATCTATCATCACCTACAGGGGATAATGCCTTTCTTCAGGTTGCTAAAACCTCATTTGTGATGCAGATCTATATAGAACTGGATTTAGATAAACACCCACATGTGGATGGGGTCTCTTTGGTAAGACATCTTTCCTTTATCCTAATACTCTAGCACCTTGTTCTTCCTTAAACTAAGCATGCTGGTGAAAGATGTGTTGTAGAAAGGTAGTAAATTTTCATTCATTGGTGTTGTTCCCTCAATACAACATCAATGAATGAAAATTCATTTCATTCAATGAATGAAAAACAATACATGTTTATGATTTTTTGTCAGTAGCTCTGTGTCTCATGCTCTGGTGGAGAAATTGCATGAGGACATTCATCTCAAATACAGTTCCTTCTTTTCCAGTGACTGACACTTTTCTAGAGGTGTGTGTGGAGTACCCCAGTAAAGGAAAGGCATCTTCATCCTCTTGCAAATCTGTTATAGGGGGCACTTTCTTAAAAGCATAGACCATGTTGCATTTCTTTCAGCATGAATAAGTTGCACTTTTGGTATAATCCATATTACAAGTTGCACCAGTAAAGATTCTTTCTTTCTTGTCTTAGCAGAGTTAGTGAGAAATGGAAGGGCAGATGCACACATTGGGTTTTATAATGAAGAAATATTAGAACCTTTGGCTTACACTTTTCTTGATGGTGATCACTGAATTTTACTTCAAAATCTAATAATAATATTTTTCTCATTTTTGCTGTCTTGGGGTGGATTGACTGTATAGACTCAGTGCTGAGTATCATTACTATAGTGCTAATTGCCTTTGTTATCCTTTTCTGGTCTTTCTGTGTGTGCCATTTTAGGATGGCAGTGGCATCTGAGTCAAACTGTTTTCTCATTTGTATGTTACACTTCTCTGGGGTGCGCTGTGTTTTCCAGACTCAGTTAGCAGGAAGCTGAAGGTGAATCCTGTACCTGATTGTTTAAAACTACCATCTGAAATTTACTGCAGGTTTAAAAACTACATGTGCTCAAAATGTAATGAAATTTTAATGGGTTTTAGCAGCGTACTAAGATTTGTATTCTTTAGAAATTTTTTTTTCTGTAGCAGTTAAAATAGAAATGAAAAAGGATTTTTTTCTCTTCCTTTATTTATCTCACCTGAAGTCACACGTTATGACATTTGGGATTATGTATTTACTTGGACTTTATCTGGAAAGTTTGGTTGGTGAGGTGGACTGGACAGTTGAATCTGTGCATACCAGCTTCTCTACACTACTGTGTTAACTTCTGCATCCCTGCCAACGTGATTGTGAAGGCAGTATAGTTATAGTACTTAACAGCATATAAATAACCTTTTGTTTACCTTTTCTGCTCTTCACATTATTTTTATGTCCACTGGAGCTGTTCTAACATTGAATCCATCTCTCCAGCTTTAAACTCTATTACAGCAATCTTTGCTTGACATCTTCCTTTCATGTTTTTATACATTGTGATGAGCACTGAGATGGGGAATCCCAGGTGCTGTTAGACTAGAAATTCAGTATATGGTTGGAGAGCTGCCAGGAGCTGGGATGAGTTGAAGATTTAAGAATCAATATGAACTGCCTGACTTTACATGTGGGTTACCAACTGGTTGTCCTTGCTACTCAGTATGCATACTTAATTTATGTTCTAAATGGGATGGCACCAAAATATATACTTTAAAAAGATGATTTCAGACATAAAGATAATGTTCTGTGTGCTTGATCTTAAAAGGTGATGCCTCATTTAGGCCTTGAGTTTATCATAAATCTGATTTAGAACGTTTTTAGTCAAGGCATTTTATTCAATTGGATCAGACTTTATTGTCTTTCTTTATCCCTTTTTTAGATGTTGATGTAATTAACAAAAGTTAATTTCTTTTCCTTTCTTGTTTACTGTCCAAAGCAAAAATATAGTACAATTTTAGAAGATGAGATTGGGGAGCTTTTGTAGGCTGTACTTATGTAGACAAAAAACTTTTTAAAAGAGGAATTTTGAATATACAATTAAAGTATAGTGTATGATTAGTGCACATAGGTTTGTGCTTAAATTTCCCATTACTGCATATAAAGACTAAGTAAAACATATTGAGATCAGAGTACTTAAATTTTTTTGTACTCATCACTATTGATTAATGTACGATGCTCTAATAGCACATTTGTGCATTGTGGGCTGCCTCAGCTAGGCTGTAATCCCATCAGCTATCATCAATCAAACATGGCTAGGCATGACCAGAGTCTGTATGGAGGCTGTCTCCTTGGGAATACAGTCTTTTAATTTAGTTGATGTTCTGCTTCTGACCAAGTCAATTCTTCTTTTGCAATAGGATGAAATAAACCCAAAGAAATCCTTCACCATGTCAATGCCTTAAAATAGTTGCCCATTTGGTGAAGTATAAATACGGCTAGTTACATCTGGTGAAACTTCTCCATAGTGTAAATTGTGTTTGTGTGTCAATGATTCTCCCACAACTAAAACCCCATTAAGCCAAAACCATTTTGGAATAATAAGTGAAGTGATTAAGTCAACATTGAAGTGCTATAAAATCTGTCATCACTTATTATCCAACCTAAGTTATATAGTTCAGATAAGATATAATTTGTAGTCTTACTTTTTCTTCAATAAAATATTATTGTCAGATGCCCAGAATTTCTGTATGTTGTCTCTTGAATATATATAGCATAGAGTATGAAATAAAAGTCTTGTGTTGTACTATAAATGTCAGAATAAATTACATGCTATATATATTTTCATATGGTGATGGGTTAGGCTGGAAGAATATCTTTGTGACCAGAAATATTTGACATTATGAAGTACAATGAGGTTGCAGGTTTTGTAAGGGCTTGAAAATTAGATTTATAAAAAGATTAACAGTGTTGCTGAAGGGATTTTCTAGAATAGGCAACATTAGAGTGTAGAGTGATATCCAAACGTGTTAAAAACATTCCCACTGAACAATAATTGGAAAAAAAAGTTGTATTTTGTGGTTAAAAATAATGCTAATGATTTTTGTTTTTCAAATAACAGTTGACATTTTTTGGAAGAAAGATGGTTTTAAAAATGTATCCAATGATTTAGGCCATGTTTAACGTGGCAGTGTTAACTGGCATGTCCTCAATGGACATAGAAAATAGCTGTTTTTTTCAGTAAGAAAATAATAGAAGAGTAAGAGTTTTGCAACCCTATAGATTCAAATGAATAATTTGTCAATTGAGATTTCAATCCAGGAGCTATTTCAACAAGTCATTTTTGAATTTAAGTACATGATTATTTTTTGCTGACTCAAACCCAACATGTTTAAGTACCTCATGGCCCTGAACTTTTAAATACATAACGAGGGGATGCTAACAGGAGATTTGTATCTGTAGTGGTATTAAATGTATAGAATGTTTGTAGTTAACATATTTCAATATCAATGTGCTTACAGAAAAAATGTTTAAGATTTATATAATAAAATATAAATGAAGAAGAAGTTGAACTAGATGCAATACATATTTTTACTTGCAAGAGACTTTACTTTTGAACAAACATGTTAACTGACCTTTTCATCATTGACTGGGCTGAGGTTTATAATTCATAAGAATAGAAAAAAACCTCAGGTGGTAAGTAATAGTTTGCAATTGACTGCAATAAGCTTTCATGGCAAAAATATGACCAGTACTTAGAACAAATTTTCAAACACCTTTTTCCTCATACCTGGTTGCAGGAGAAACCATTTTTCAAATTCTTTCAATAGGAAGGAAGAATTTTGTGGAATATTTTAGTTAATGGAAGGTGCTTCAGACAAAGTTTGCTTTCATTTGTGTTTGTTGGAATTTTTGCTATGGATTTTCAGTCCTAGATTTTCAGTTGTAAGTAATCCTTTCCTCTCAGATTTGTAGCTGATTTCCTGCATTGCCTGCATGACAAGTAAACTGCAAATTATATGAAGTGTATATACAATTCATAAAAAGGTGTTTTTCTAATTGATATATCATACTGTTAGATTTCCAGGAGTACTAACGTTTGTGCTGGCACATGGTACAACTGTTTGGGGTCACCTTCTCACCCATCATCTGCCTGAGGAATCTCTGGCTCGTTTGGGCAGCACTTTAGTGTAGTATGGCTCCGTACTACACTCTGCATCAGGATTTGCCCATCCTGGAAATACAAATATCAGTAGTAAGAGTAACAGAGCAGTAAGCCTTTTCATTGTTACTTGGGTTTCCTAAAAATTACTGCCTTAAGGACCAAATCTTAGGTTACTCAAATGTAAACTCAAATTAAAAAAAAAATCAATTTGCTTTCCAGAAGAACTCTTCACTTGTGCTTTTTGAGTCCGTAGTCTCTTTTTGTGTCCAAAGAACTGGGAAGTCTTCTTTGTTGGGTCCTCTCAGACTTTATTTTGGGATGTAATTATACCATACATTGACAGCTGCCAGAAAAGTCTGGATTATGAAGTAGCTCTGCCTGTTACAGCTTGTTCACACTTTCTCCACACATGGGCCATTAAAATGGTTATTAAATATTGCTGCCAATCAGCTTGTTGAAATGACTCAGGTAAAAATGAGCTGCTAGGAAGGATTCTCCTGGACTCTGGGATCTTATAAAAATATAAACATTCAGTTTTTAAAAGATACATGAAAGGAGAAGATACTTTATATCTAATAGTTAATACCTACTCCTCCCAGTATCTTGTATATTAATATGAGGGAATATCTTATGAAAGAGTGCCCAGAATCACTTACTCAAAATGCAAAAGCGATGGACGTAAGTCAGCATTTCTCTAAACCAGATTTATAATCATTGTGTGACTCTTTTTCAGACCCTATTCTAAGAGTCAGATTTTTCCTGTGATTGGTTTGTTTTCTTTTGCTTTCTGCCAACAAGCTGATATTTTAATAGCTTTCAAATGTTCTTTAGTTTTCATATGTAGTTTGAGTAGCTAAAATTTTTTTTTTGCCTTTGCAAAGGAGGCTGAATAGAGTCACTGGTTTTTCAGTGTCTCTGGGATCATGTTAAAGTAGCTGGAGAGGTTTTGGGGCAGATTGTTACTGTTGCTAAAAAGTTGTTAATCGGGTAAGAATTGCTCTACCTCTGTTTTTGTTTCCCTCTCTTTCTCTAAGATCTTTTGTCAAGCCCATATTGACAAGACAGCAGTGAATAAGGTTGTTGAGAAGAATAGGGCTCTAGTCCCTTGAAGAACTAGTATAGGGGGCCCTGTACACTGACATCATAAGATGCTATAAGCCAAGTAAATTATGTAAAAAGAGACAGAATCATTTGCATTGACTTTTTACTGGCTGACAAAGCAAAATGTCTTTTCTATCATGTTGTGCACAATTTACATTATTTGTTAAATGATTTCTAAAATAGAATAAAAGCATCTGGAGGAAATAATCACAGAGAAAAGCCCAAGGGATAATCTTCAGATACAGCAAAATAATTGGAGCTTTAGCTATACAGGTTGTTTGAAGCATAATTCCATGCCCAGAGGAGCCAAGGGGAGAAACCTGGAATGGTTTCCACAGATATCGATTCAAAGCTTTGAGCTGGCAGAAACAGCAAGCCAATTTCTTGCCCCTCATTTCTTGTCCCTCTTCTCTATGTAAAGAGCTATGTTTTGCTTTTATCAAGCAATTTTATAAACTCAGAATTTCTTCACAAGCTCTAATCCATCTCTTAATTCTATGCTTTGGAGCAAAGAATGTTCCCTGACCTTTTTTGCTTTCTTTCATGGCTAGAAAGAATCTTTACTGCAAGGAAACACTACATAAATCCCTAGAAAGAAGCTGTCTCTTTATATAGATTGTTTCCTCCTGTGTCAAAACCATGAGGCAAGATTCTTAAGACAGCAGAGTCTCTGTGCAATAGCAGAATAAATATATGTCTTTTTCTGAGAGTAGATCCACACTCTGGTGGGATGCTCTGGTGGATGGGCTTCCTAAACCAGTGATGTTGTTCGTGTGAAGGAGGTTTGTTGCACCTTTGGGTTTTAGACAGGCTTGCAGCATTGCAAAAATGAGGTTCCTGGTGGGCTACTGAGAGAGGGACTAGTATTTTGGTTTAAATGTTGTTAAAGACAGAATTTGAAATGTGGGAAGACCATATGGCACATGGCAGAAAGCTTCTTCAAATTTCACTGAATCCCTGCTCACTAAAAATCTACTCCAGATTTAAGTTTGTAGATTGGTAGCTGTGAATTTGTATTCCCTTCTGGACTGGAGAAGAAGCTTGCAGATATCTGCATGGCCTAAAGTAAACACATAGGAATCTGTCTGCAGCATAGATCTTTTGCTGATCGTGTGCCCCAGTCAAGTTGTTGTGTTGCAAACAGGCAAGACTCTACTCGCTGCTTCAGGGCAAGGGGGCTGAACTTTAACACCTGGGTTTCTGTAGGAGACTGGCAGCAAGGCTTCCCTTGGTTTCAGATAGATAGCATCACTACATTTTCTTTCATGGAATCAGTACATTTTCATTCATGGCATCACCTGCATGTTCTAAATACAGGCAGATCTGAGGAATTGAGGACAAGAATGACACTACAGCAGCATGATTATTTGGTAGCCTTTTGTGCTTCTTGAACTGTGGGAGACAAAGCCAATGACATGTATATATCACTGCTGTTGTTGCTCAGTTATCCCACTCAGCATCAGTGAATCAGCATTTCTAGAAGGAGATTCTTTGGTCAAATGTTGTGTTAACTGGGGAAGTGCTGAGTGAGTAAGTTCTTCCTCCTAGCTAACACGTCCCTCTGAACACCAAGGAGCATGTTTCCTTCAGTGTAGTGTTCTTTTGGAAGACAGCAAAGAAAGGAATTGAAAAAAAAAGCAAAAGTAGAGTTTACTTTGGCTATTGATATTTCACTTCTGTGGTGCTTGCATAAGCATCTCAAGCTCCCTCTCAGGGATGGGGGGACTTATTTTTTCTCCATCTTCATGGTGGGAATTGTCAAGTGATAGAAACATGTTTTAGTCATATTTCTGTCTGCTTTCCATGTGTTCTTCCATAACATACATGTGGTATATGGTGGTTTTATGGATCAGACTTTTCAGAATCAAGCTGTTACTTTTTGTACTGTACCGTAAAGGAAACATACAGAACTGTTCTTTTGGTGTCAGGTTTCTGAAAGGGCTAAAAATGTCTTCAGTTATCTCTTGCTTGGCACACAAGTGGTATTGGCATCTTTCAAGTAAGTGACCAAGAAACAAACACAGGCAAACAGAAACAGTTACATATCTCTGAGTGCCACTAGTTGCTTTTTTCCATCCCCAGTCTGAGATTTCTTCTAAAATGCTGTTGGACAACAGCCCCAGAAAGATAACTTGTACACTTACTATAAATGTTTTCACAGTTGTAAATATGTCTTGTGGTTGGACCACCCTGAACAGGAGAAAATGCAGGGTTTGTTAGAGCCAAGTTAAGAGAATGCATCATGTAGTGGAGACACAGCCTGGAAAGGGATCTCCTGAGTTGTTGCACCCAGTCCTACTTCTGTGTTTGACAACCAGCTATATCAGCAACTCATCAAACTCCAGTTTAAATATGCCTAGAGTCTTCTGATTCCAATATTCCTACCAGAAAATGTTCTGAATTCAGCATTTCTTGAAAGAAGTGCATATCATGAAGTCTGAATTCTGGTTGTGGTGGCTAGATGCTTCATTTTACACTGCTTTTTGGAAGAAAATGAAAACACTGATTTTAAAGCCTGCCATATAGAACATTAAATATACAGTTTTTTGTTTCTTCCACAGTAAATGTATCCTGACTTGGTAAAGGAAGGAGTGAGTTGTCTTTTAATAAATAGTTGTGTCCTTCTTGAACTTGATAGATTTCATTGGTCTATAAAGAGTATGCAGCAAGGAAAATGTGCAAGTAAGAAAGACTGAATCTAGATATTGTGTAGTTCATTGCTTTGAAAGAAAACATTTTGACTTCTTGACTTTCTGCCTGGAGCAGAAAAGAGAAACAAGTCAGAGAAAAAGGGCTCATTGTAATCAAGGGAAAGTCTGACAATTTAGGCATGACATAGTACCCTGTTTCCTCTTGGGACCCCTAGCTACCTCACAAAACATGAAGAATGGAAAATCTAGGTGCCTGGGCTTTGGCTCTTATGTTAGATGCCACTACTGAGGTCCAGAAGTAACAGTAACTGGATCATTTCTGTTGTTTCTATTTTGTGGCCATACTTTCGTATGGCTATTATTTATCTTTTTCAAGCTGTCACTTCTACATCTTTCCTAAATCCATTCAGTTCCTTTCTATTTCACGTATTGATAAGGGGCCATGCCTAGCTTTACTACAGACAGTTCTTTCCCAGAGCCGGGTCTTATAAAATCCACACTGTTTCTTGGGAGGCAGATTAATTTCTAAAACCTGGTGTTTCCAGTTCTCATCAAGGCCAGAACCTTGCAGGTCTTGTAAAAAGGAAGAGTCAGATGAATAAAAGCATTCATTTACAGTAGATTATCTGAGACTTTTTGAGATATGTAAACCCTGTTGCTCTAGCACATAATACATCTGCTGATTGACAGGGATGGAAGGGCAGAAGGGAGAGAGCGGCTAACAAATGAGAAAAAGGATCAGGTTGTGCTGTAGGCTTTTTACAGCTCTTCATTCTCAGTGCTGCTACTTACTGAAGCATTTGGGTTAAGTAAGATGCAAAAGTTGCAGGGTTACCGGAGGGGATGAGAGATTGTATTTTCTAATTCTAGGTGCAAAGTCAGTTTAAGATATTTTTTAGGCTATCAATGTACCCTTCCAGTCAGGATTAAGATCAGTTCATCTCAAAATTGTTATCATCCCAAAGAGACTTGTTATCACCGTAGTAGCTCTCAGTAAAAAGACCATGTTGCCTTTTGTGTGGATCACACATGTGCTCTGTGTACCTCTCTATAAAATATGAGCCTAATGTGTTTCAATCAGTGTCAGGCTATGCATGTGGAATCGTTTAGTCTTCAGTGGAATGAGTCTCATGCCTTATAGAAAATAACTTGTTGAAAGTTCACTTGTTGTCAGTCCAGGCACTGTTTGGGTATCACCTCTCACATTAGCACTACCAAAGCAGGATATGCCAATAAGATAGGGGAAGATACTAAATTTCTTCCTGCCTGGATTGATGCATACAAATAAGAGTTTTTCTGGCAGAAGATGTGGAAGTGAAAGAGACTGAAAAGTAAAGAATTGGGATTACAGATCTGGGTCATAGGAGAAAAAATGTGTCTTGTTATTTGGACTCATTTTTGGTCAGGGGTAGGTGAAGGAGGTAGAGTGAAAATAGCAGTTCTTAGTTGGCAAAACTACTGGTTTACTAATTTAATAATACAGTGTGGTAGAAACTTCTAAAGCTGGTTGAAGTTCAAAGTTCTTCCTTCTCTTCAAATTATCGTACTTTTTTTTAAACTGCAGGCTACTGTTTGCGTTTAGGACATGAGTTTGTTTGCTTCACTTTAACTCAATTTAGGGCTTATTTAAAAATAACTAGTTCATTTCAATATGCGTCCCATTGCTTGTAATGCTCCTTAAAAATGGAGTATTGGAGTACTGTATTAACTAAATATCCTGCTTGTTGTGTTGTGTTTTATATGCCTCTTTATAATTGTTCTGTACCCTGGTTTATCCCAGTTCTCCCCTATGTCAGTGGTTCTGCCCATCCTGCCTCCTCCCTCAACCCCTCCCTGGTGTCCTGTCTGTCCCTCAGCAGCCCATCCCTTCCCCTAGAAACTTCTGTTAAGGGCGTCGAGTGACTGCTTCAGGAACCGGGGTTCCTCCCACAGGTTACCCCCGTTGGTCTCCCCAGCAGTCCATCTTCCCAATGTCCATATCCCCATGTTTCCCCATTGGCTCCCTAGCTTTGTTCCCTCCTCCCTTTATAAGATGCTTTATGGTCAGGGGCTTTGTCTTCGGAGCGAGGTCACGCTGTGCTCTGGGTCAGTGCCCTGAATAAACCTGGACTGACACCTCCACCCGCAGTCCACTCCTCCTTCCGCCGTCGCGCCTTTGCCTCACCCGCCAAGGCGAGAGCCTTCGCCGCCCTCCTGACTCCGCTGGAGACCGGGAGAGTGTCCCCCGCTGTCGCTGTGCCACAGCCAGCCGGGCGCTCCGAGGGACACTCGGAGAGGCACAGATACCCCTGCTTCCAAATTCAAGGGCATAAAAAGAGGCTACTTCTCCCCTTAAATGGCATTGAATAGTTTTTGATTCATTGATTTGGAGAAGTATCCTCCTGTGATAGTGAGGGAAAGTCTTTGCCATGTGGCTGGTAATGTGTTAAGTGAATGTCTGCACACCAGAGCATACAGAGTCATTCTCTGATTTCTGTGAGATACATACAAGAATAAGTGTAATATAATAGAAATGTGGATGTGTAGGAGAGCAAGACAGAGAAAGACAAATCTGCAGTGCTGGAACAGAGGCAGAACTCATATTGTGGAATGCCCTAGGGACCCGATTGTATCAGTTTACATTTCCTAGGCCTGTTTTGCTGAGAAAACAACTATTTTCTATTTTTTAACTGTAAATGGAAGTCTTTTTTCTTTGGCTTATGGATTAGCATTGTTGACAAAGTACTCATGAGTTCCCTCCAGGTTGTTGCTGTAAGTTGAAAGCCACTGGCAATTTTGTTTGTTAGAGGATGAAACTGTTTAAGAGAAAAGAAAGAAGAAAGGAAGAGATGGAGGAAAAAACATAGGGTTTCCTAGGGGGTTGTTTCAAAACACTATCTCCTTGCTTTGCACCTGCTGAGAAATTAGAATTTAAGCTCACCTGGGTTCCCTATGGCTACTTGCTGTCAGTGCCTGTTTTGGCAGCCTCTGAGCAAAAACCATGAAACAGCTTTGATTCTCTTTCTTCTCCCCTCCTTCCCATCTGTTGCGTCACTCTGGATCATGAGGTGTGCCAGCCTCCTTGTGCTGGGAGTGAGATCAAGCAGAGGCTCTTCTATAAATGCTGACAGTGTTCAAGACCCCTATAATTGGCATTATCTGCAGTGTCCCAGATATCAGCCAAGGATCAATGCAGACAGAGCATGGAGCAACACTTGAAGTCTTTGCACTTGTATGAGAGAGTTTCTGAGAAAAGAAGCCTGGTCTTGCAAGCAAGGCAGTAAGAGCATTAGTGTTTTCTGAGGCTGGTACCTCTCTGAAATCAGTTTTAGGTTGAAGTTATGCAACCAGTGCTATGTAATTTTTTCCAGCATATGCTACTCCAGGACTAATGTCAGCTAAAGGCAAAATTGTATAGAAAAGGTACATGTACACTTCAGACTGAAGGCAGAGAAAATATTTGATCTTTCATTTTTTATTAACTAACCCATTTTCCACCAAAGCTGAGGTGGAACAGGTGTGGCCAATTCAAGGATTCTGCTTTTCCTGGGAAGAGTGCCAGGTATGAGTGAGATACTTGAGAGTATGGGAGATATGACACTTCCTTTGTTAGTTGCATACTCATGATTTTGAAGTGTAATTATGAAATTCTTCCTGTAACACATGAATTTAAAGGTCTTATTTCATTCTAACTACCATTGTTGCAGAAGTGAAGGTTCCTGTCCTGGTTATAGGAATATAGAAAGTAGCTAGTATAGATAGGCTACCTAGTAAAAGTTTATAAAGCTATGTTACCTACACACAGCTCTCCAAATTTGGCTGTATGTTTCGGTAGTGGAGGCTGATTTTTTTCCCCCTGTTGTAACATTTCATCCTGAATTTTCTTTATAAAGTGAGCAAGACCAGTAACATGCTTTTTTATTTCTTTATTTCAGGAGAAAAGGAGGCTATCAACAAAGAAAAGCATATTTCACAACATAAAAATTATTTGGATGAGAATTATTTTGAGAGGTGGAATTTAAAATTAAAAATTTCTCTCTTTCTCCCTTCTTTCTAGTCTCCCCTATTTTTATCCAAAACAGTTTGACTTTGAGAGTACAAAATACATTATTAAGGTTTTTTTTTCACAGAGTTTATTAAAGAGAAGGATAAAACTGTAAATTAATTCATGCAGTTCATCAAGTCCTGCAAGAGACACTACTACCTCTGATGCTCATTGAAAGTGGTAGTAGATTGGTTTGAAATACATAGAAGAAAATACTTTTTAAGAGTCTTTAGTGAAATGCAGGAGAGAATTTTTGATTAATTTGCTCCAGTAAGGAATTGGATGGAAGTTGCCACCTTTTTATCAGTTTCTGAAACTGATACTGTGGTTACTAAAAGTTCAATTGTTAATATTTTCAGGGTACACTAGCATCTTCTGTCACTGACTTTGCTGCTTCCTGGATGTTGAAATGTCAGTTTTTACATATTTGTTTATCTCTGACTGTAACTGCTGGATATACTTGTGAAATAAAAAGGAAATGAACAACTCTTGCAGTTTCCAAAACTGTCATGCTAAAATAAATCATAAGCATAATTTGGGAAACTTGTCAGACTGTAATTAGGATTAGTTTTATTGAAGACTGTGTTGTGGTGGTTACTAAGCAAAAGATAGAACATAATTAATGACAGCCACTTCAAGTCACCTTGTATTATATGCCTTTTAACTGTTGATTTATTGGTGCAAAATTACAATGAGGTGGCAGTGTGTGCCAGTTCAGCATATTTGGGTGAGCCATTCAATCACCTCGAACATATTTCCTGTTTGGGCTGGCAGATACAGCTTTACATCAAGTGGCAAGGGAAGATAGATGTAGTCTGGAACTGTGCAGAAAAATGCTGCTTCAGGTATGTTCTAAGTTGGTGTTTTTCCTGGGCATTTTACTGCTTTACCAGCACTATCTTTTGTTCATATACCTGTACAGAACTTTGACATAGTCAAGAAAAAACACATTGCAGCAGATCTGCTCTTCTAGACACATTCTGTTGCAAGCAAGAAGATCAGTGGTCCTGCTTCAGCCAAAGCAACAGACTCCTGCAAATTCAGGCAGTAGCATGCTGAAAACAATGTGGACCTGAGCAGAGTATGAAGTCTAGGAAGTACCAGGTTATTACAATTTTATATTGGCATCAGTGTGTTACCTTCAGCCTCAGATCTGATCACAGATATATACAGGTATGGTTTTCTGATATACTGTGCTGGTGGGAGAGGGAGGGATAGAAAATTACCAGACCTGCAAGAAAACAAAAAAAAAAAAAATCTGGTCACCGTTGATTGCAGATGCCTACTTAGCCACAAAATACTTCCCAACTACTTGCAGCATCCTTAAAACCTTTAGTACAAAAGTTAAAAGCCTCAAAAGTTGGAAACAAAATAAGGGAGACCAAAAGGTCTGAATTTTCATTGTACTTGGAAATATGTTAAACTGTATTTCCTATATGAGTTTGGTAAGCTGATCATGTATCACTGCACACATAGACCAGTATGAATCTGTACCACTGTGATGTAGGGGGAAGTTTCTGGCATGTCAGTGTGAGGCACTAACGGGGTGTCAAAAAGGTAGAATTGCTGATTCTGCATAAGAAAGGCTGGTGAAGAGATTCTTTCTGGTCGTTGATTACATGCACCCAAAGAATTTCAAGGATTTATGACACAAGTAATTTTCTTACTTGGGAGTCACATGAAATTCAGTTCTTTCTTCAGTTTTTCTTTACTCCTTTCCAGCATCCAATCAGAAAATTGCAAATGTACTTAAGGATGTGAAAGGCAGTAATCTAATATAGTGAGAAAGAAGATAAAGAGTTTTGATCAAGAGAGAGGGAGATCATTACAGTACTAGGAGAGGAGACAAGTTAACAAATATAATGAGCCATATATATGCTGAATTGACAGTGAGAGTTATGTGGAGGCTAGAATGCCTGGATTTTCACCAGGCCAAGTCATTACTGGAATTCATGTGCCTGGAGACATGCTCTCTTAACTGTGATTTCATCAGTACTTTTGTGAATCAAATTGCATGCTGATTCAAGTCAATTCTCTGACTATGGAAAAACAGTTCAAGAGCTGAAATCTCTAGGAATGACACTTTGCTAATGCCAGAAGGACTGATACCCTATCGACTAAGTAGCAGAATTCTGTGATAACTTTTGTTACCAGGGTTCCTTGGCTTTCTTCGTTAGTTGCTAGAATATATTTCTATAATTATGCATTTCTCTGTATTGCATACAATGAATTAGTTGTGTTAGGACATTTGTTTTCAATTAAAACTACTTTATTTAAAAATAGTTTTTTTGGTTACAAAAATAAATAAAATAGTTTATTTTATAAAAAACAGTTAATATAAAATGATGAGAGGATGTCTGTGGAAAAAGCTGAGTATCTAGAATGTTAAATACCAAATGGAAAGATGTGCTCTTCTAGATCCTAAAGTGATGGTTGGGATTTTCCATCTTTTGTCTGATGCTTCTAAAGTTTTCCATTAGTTACTTCAAGTACTGAAGTTTGAAAGGACAGGGTAATAATCTTTTACCTCATCACTTTGTCAAGCATAGTACTCCATTCGCTGAAATTTGCATTGTCACTGCAACACTGAATCTTTACTTGTAAATGAAATAGCAGTTCCTTGTGCAGCATATAGCTGTGGCAAGAGACAAAAGTGTTTTTTAATAAATATGTGTTTCATTTTTTCTTGCTGGCAGGATAGCTGGTATTCTTGAAGCCCCTAGTAATTTGTCTCTGTAGATGACCATCTTTGGTCATCACTGCCATACCTTCAAGCTGACATCAAGCTGAATTCCCAGTCAGCACAGACAGCAAGGAATGTACTGAGATTATATATGGTAATGCAAAATATAGTACCATTCCAGTTATCTTTGAAGAAGAATGCACTGTACTTACTTAAAACAGTATTTGAAGCTTTAAAGAAAAAGATATTTGGATTGGAATATCCGTAAAGAACTAGTTACAGCTGTGGATTTTTATTGCACCTAGCCAGAGGAGGTTCAGCACCTTTGAAGGTGTTAAACAAAACCACCCTTGCTTGTTTTAGTTCTGTTTGAAATATGGACGGGTGAAAAAAAATCAATGTTTACTAAAAGAGAGAGAACAAAACTGGCTTAAGGAGTAAAAGATCTTGAGAAGTATCAAAATACTAGCATGAAAAAGCAAACCAAATTGGCCTCTTATAGAAATACCTGTAATGTGCCTTCCATCAAGTAAAGTCATGAGATAAGGAGAGGATTCCTTCACTGATATAATAATAACTATTTAATTTAAACTGGTAGATTTTTAATGCTTGGACCAAGAAAGAATCCCTCAGTTCTCCTTTGTTTTTCTTCAGCCTCATCTGCATCTCTCATTTGCATTCTCAGATGCCAGTAGAGCGCTAGACTTTGATCTTTCACATACTTAACAATTTGCTTTAAGGAAGTCCTTAGTCCTTTTAAATCTCTTTTACATTTGAACTAGCATCTGATTTATATTGTTCCAGCACTGAAAAGGGACCAGGAGCCACTTGTAAACACTGTTTCATTCAGGCTGTTTTATAGCCTGTCTTTTACGAGGAAAAGATCATGTCTTCAATGTGAAGGAGAGCTTGGTTCAAAGTCTTCCATGTGAATTTCTCATACTTCCAGTGCAGATGATTTGATGACTTGGTGTCCTGACTTACGAGGTTCACTACAGAACTGCAATGGTCCTCTGTATAATATTACTAAGATTTTTAAGAATGCTTCTATGGTGCATTTTGAATTAGCTGTGTACTCTGTGTGGATAGGAGTCAGAACAAAAAGACTTCCTAAATTCAGGGACTATTAAATTCTGATTCCATACTAGGCATTCTTTTGTGCCTTTCATTATACTGAAAATCTAGCAATTTATTCTCTTTCTTCTAGTAGACATTACAATACTTGTTTTGTGCAGGTTATTCTTACATTTTCTGAAAAGAAAAGCCTGTATGCTCAGTCATGGTCTACATCAAACATTACCGATGCAGCAAAATCTTTAATTGGATTTTTACTTTTAAGAGGAATGATCAGAAATTGTTTTTTCTGTAAATAATAATGAAACAAGATGGTATGGGAAAATTATGATTCTAACAGAGAAAAGTCATCATAATAGAAACATTTTAAAATGAGACCTGTATTATCTTAATGTAAATTATTCATCGGTTATCAAGTTTCAATGAGGTTTGTGAACCTAACTTTGTTATGGTTCTTTAATATAACTTTAATATAACTTTAATGTTTAAATCTGTGATGCAGAGAATGGAATTCTACTCAGGGAAACCATTCTGATTTCTGTATAATTGGAAAAGTTTATATATTCAGTAGGCTAGTAGTACTGAGAGCAGACATCTATCTCCATGACTTTGTAATGTCATGGTATAACATGGGGCATAAACAAGATTGTACTTGGACAAATAGTGCTATTTGAGAGAAGAACGTGCTACATCTGTTTTGGTATCTTTCTTGTTGCCAGGGGCTGATCAGGAAGGTTCTCAGCTTCTGTACCTGACAGATGCAATTGATTGAACTGAATTTCTGTCTGCTTTATGTTCACTTTATTCAAACTTCTTTTTATGGCTTCTTTTACTTGTTCAGTTTAACTGCTGTTTTTCCTTCAACATCTTTGATACTCATGTGGTCATTCAATTCTCCGTGTCACTGCATTTTGTGTATATAGTTTGCTCTCAAATACAGCTACACCATGTAAAGCTGTTTCATAGAATCATAGAATTTGTAAGGTCATCACCCTGCAATTTGTGAAATGCAAAATATGTGGAGAAAATGTAGATGTACTTCTTTGTCTGCAATTCTTCTGGCTCTTGAGTACGGAAAACAGTTATTTCATTTGGCCATGACAAGAGTTCTCTGTTTATACCAGAGTAGTATTCTAAGTAAAACGTGGACACTAGCAGAAAAATATTATATGGGAAATAAATTAGTAAAAGTATACAAAATGCTGTAATTTAAAACATATTTTTAATCAAACTGTAGCATAAAATACTCTCTTTTGAACTAAGATTGTAAATTGTAGTGGATTTGTGGAGGCCCGATTGATCTTTGTTCTATTCTGCTAATTAAAATTTGAGGTAATATTCAAACTGTTTGATGAACTCTTTAAGAATGACAGACTACTGAAATTGGAAAGATAATCTGCTAAACCCCAGGGAGCACAGAGAGTGTGCTGTCACAATCCTTAGAAATACTCAAAAGCCATCTGAATATAGTCTTAGGCACCTGGCTCTTGATGGCCCTTCTTGAGTAGGGGAGTTGGACAAGATAGCCTCTGAAGGTTCCTTCCAGTCCCAACCATTGTGTGAATCTGTTAGAGGACTGCCCTGATGCCATGTTAAAGGTACTTCAAGAATTTAGCTTTATGTTTTCTGTCATCCTGTTTCTGAATTGGCTGTGGGATTACAGGGAGATCTCTTTATCTCAGTTCTTGTTGCCTCTTCTGACTTCTATGATGTCTGTAAACAGGATTTCTCAGTAATGGTTACAGTAATTGCTGATTAAAAACCCCCTACATCTGGCACAAATTTGGTCATATTTGGTCAATTTAGAATAATTCATTATTCCTAGGAATCTCAGTATCTCTTCTGTTGTCTAGACATGATGATAATGCTGTTGTATTCTGCCTGCACCTCTCAATGCACTAACAGCTCTCTGTACTTCTACTACAATACTTCCAATGTGTGTACACTATG
>WBNO01021283.1:0-18734 GCA_013400575.1 Peucedramus taeniatus | reverse complement strand
CTCGGCCAGGACCCAACTCACACACTGGAGGGTCTGGGTGTTTTTTAACCCTCTCTCTGCTCTCCTGTCCCTCTCTGTGTGTCTCCCCTTACTCGTTTATCCAAATCGTGTTCCCACCCGTGTCACACCCCCATCCATGCCAACATGGATCGATGATGAAGCTTTATCTGACATGGGATCTCCCCCTCTGCTTTTTGCACGACCCTCAGGTGAATCGGGGATTTGACAAATCGTCCAGTGGCAGAAAAGTCCCTTAGGGACCCTTTCTTCCAGAACCCTCTGAACCCAGCCCTGTGCCCAGCCCCGTGCCATGTGGGGTGACCCTGCTCGGGCAGGACATCGGTTCTGCTGTCCCTCTGTACTCCCCCCAGCCTGCCCCACTCCAGGACTTTGCTCCTGTGCCCTCCCCTGCCATGTCGGGCGTTTGGGTTGTGCCCTGAGTGGGTGGGATGGCTTCTCCCTCCCGGCGTCCCCATTTAGCAGCCCATAAAAAGGATTAATGACAGATGTGCCCAGGATTTCAAAGCACTCCTGAGTGATGCCCAAAACTCCCGTGCATAAGCAAAGCGGGGGATTAGGGACACGTTGGGGTTTATTGGGGTTCTGGGTTTGGCTCCAGAAAGAAATGATCTTTCAAGCAGTGATTGGTCACGGTCTGTCCCTTCAGGGCTTGGTGGCTCTCCAGGGCACCTTTACTCGTTCCCAGCCCCAATTAGGATGGACGTAATTACCCGACGTTGCAGTTTGTGTCATGAGGTTTGTCCGCTTGATTCCATGGCTCGCTGGGGCTCTGTCACCGCTCCTGGACGATGCCCCAGGCACTCTGGGGTGTATAAAAGGTCCGAGGGCTCCACAGGGCTCCATCCAGCTCTTCTCACTTGACTCTGCTCATTGATCGCTCTGGTGAGTCCGGGTCTTCCCTCTTTCTTCCCTTCCTCATCGCCGCATTCCCTGGGCAATCTCTGGCCATGGATTTCCCAAGGAGTCTCTGTCCCCGTGCTCCAGCAGCTGTGCCTGGGCAGAGTTGGGATGGTTGGGGTTCTACCAGCGGGCTCAAGGCCTCCGAGAGTCCGGTGGTTTGAATGGGGGAGATTTTCTTCATGTCCATGGGTAGGCAAGGGCTGGGGATGGTGAGGGCAGCCGGGGATTCCAGGAGCCGTTCCAGCTGTGCCAGGGATTTTCTGGGAATGCCTGGGATGATCCAGAGGGAGCCCTAGGACACGGGGCCCAGGTGGGCGAGAGAGCAGCAGGGACTGGGGCTGAGTCCCTGGCGTGAGCCGTGTCTGTGCTGTGTCTTGCAGCTCAACCAGCCAAGCCAAAGGATGTCCTGCAACAGCCTGTGTGTGCCCAGCTGCGGCGTGGCCACCCCGTGCCCCCTGGCTGACACCTGCAACGAGCCCTGCGTGCGGCAGTGCCCCGACTCCACGGTGGTCATCCAGCCGCCGGCCTCGGTGGTCACCTTCCCCGGGCCCATCCTCAGCTCCTTCCCACAGCAGAGCTCCGTGGGCTCAGCAGGAGCTCCTTACGTGGCATCCGGCTCTGGTGGCTCCTCTGGACGCCGTGGGGGCTCCGGGGGCTATGGGGGCTATGGAGGCTTTGGCGGTTATGGTGGCTACGGGGGCTCTGGGAGCTGTGGCCGCGGTTCCCGGTCCTTCGGGGGCTCCTGCGGGCCCTGCTAAACCCCAAATGCTGCCAGAGTTCAGTGCTGCCCCTGCCCGCGGGCTCCTCCAGCAGCCCCCGCCGCCTTCTGCCGCCTGAGCCGGGGTGAAGCTGCAGCCCCTGCTCAGGCCTGGCCCGGAGCCCTGGGAGCTGCAGGGTCCCTGGCACTGCCCGATGACCCTGCAGAGCCTCGGTCACCTCCTTTGGGGTTCCCAGCACTTTCTCCAAAGCTTCCCCCTCTCTGCATCCCCAGCCAGCTGTGCTGAGCCTTGACTGAGGCTCTGCCCTGCCCTGCCCAGCCCCGAGCCCTGGAGCTGCCCAGGCAAGGGGCGATCTCTGGGCTGGGCCCTGGGCTCTGCCTCGCTGCTGCCTTGGGATTTTTGTGTTTCCAACGCGTTGTTGCTGTGCTGGTTTGTCTCTTGCTGACACTGCCTGTGGCCTTTTCATCCACAATAAAGAATCTGTACTGCACAAATGATTTCTTTTGTCATGGATTTGTTCATCCTTGCTGTAAATGAGTCTCTAACTGAGCAGTGGTGTGAAATGTCCGATCATGGAACCACAGCATGGTTTGGGTTGGAAGGGACTTTAAAACTGATCCCGTTCTAACCCCTGCCCTGGGTAGGGACACCTTGCACTGTCCCCGGCTGCTCCAAGCCCCGTCCAACCTGGCCTTGGGCACTGCCAGGGATGGGGCAGCCACAGCTTCTCTGGGAAATCCATCCCAGGGCCTCTCCACCCTCACAGGGAACAATTCATTCCCAAAATCCCATCTAAACCTCCTCTCCATCAGTCTGAAACTGTTCCCCCTTGTCCTGTCACACCATCCCTTGGGAATTGTCTCTCCCCTGTTCCTCGTTGCCCCTTCAGGTCCTGCAAGGCCACAGTTGGGTCACCCCAAAGCTTCTCCAGGCTGAACAATCCCAGCTCTCCCAGCAGAGCTGCTCCATCCCTCTGATCTCATCCTGGGGCCTCCTCTGGGCTCTCTCCTCTCCCTGAAGGTGTTTTCCAAATGCTTCTGGAGCTCTGGCAGCCCCACAGCCGTGCCCATTCCCTGGGGAGCCTGGGCAGTGCCCAGCACCCTCTGGGGGGCAGAATTTCCCTGATATCCCACCCAAACCTCCCNTTTTTTTTTTTTTTTTTTTTTAATGTGATAAAGGAAAACAGAAAATATATTTTGGTACAGAAAATTTATTTGGAAAGAGAAGCTTTCCTACAATTGTGGAACAAAACTGTCCAGGATACAAAGAGCATCGTTCCAGGGGTTCAGCGAGGCTCTGGCAAATCACGGGCATCCAAATGATGCCGCCTGTAAAAACGGGGGATTTCCCTTTTTGGCAGCGTTGCCGTGTGCAATTCTGAGCATTTTAAGTCGCCTCTCTAAGCTCAGAGCCAGTAAAAAACCCGCGATAAGCCAAAGCACGGCAGAAGCGCTGCAAAGCTGCGGGAGAACAGCTCTATACTAAGGAAAAAACCCGAGGAATTGCAACACGAGCCCGCCTGTCCCGGGGCTGAGCTCCCGCAGCTCTCGGGAGGAGCCGGAGCAGCCCCGGCGCTGCAGCGCCAATGACAGCTGGGATTTCACCCGGGATTTCCCTTGCTGCGCCTTCCCCGGGCTCAGCACGCCCAGCGCTTCCCGGAGCGGTAGGAATTGCAGGGATGAGTCCATTGCGAGGAGTAGCTGTAGGAATATTTGGGGGCGCAGCGCGGCTCGGGGCGGGCCAGTACCGGCGCTGCCACTTTGTCCCCCGCCGTGACCTCGGCTGGCAGAGCGGCCGCGGCCGGGGGCTCGCCCAGGGCCACCTCCGAGGGCTCCGAGGCTCCCACGACGGTTTGCTGCGGGTACGTGGTGAGGATGGGCCCAGGGAAGGTGACCACCACGGGCGGGGGGTAGATGATGACCCGCGAGTCGCCGCAGGCCACCACGCAGGGCTCGTTGGTGCTGCTGGCCAGCGGCTGGGGGCACTTGGGCTCGCAGGGGGTGGCACAGGACAGCTGGGTGGAAGCCATCGCTCGGCGGTGCTGGGGGAGAGCCTGCGGGGTTGAAAAAGCAAAGAAAGCTCCAAAAGTGAAGCGAAAAGCTCCTGGCAGCTCTTGGCTGTTGGCATTTGGCTCTAAGAGATCGTCAGAGGAAATTGGGATGGAGACAAAACTTGAGCGTTTGGTTATTGACATTTGGCTCTAAAAGATCGTCAGAGATAATTGGGATAGAGACAAAACTTGAGCGCTGGTTTATTGACATTTGGCTCTAAAAGATCATCTGAGATAATTGGGATAGAGACGGGACTTAAACTCTGGTTTATTGACATTTGGCTCAAAGGGTCTTTAGAGATAATCGAGATGTCTCTAAAAGGATATTGTGCTCCTAAACTCGGAAAAAGGCAAGAGTTGAGCACTCGGCTATTGACATTCTCAGAGATAATTCGGGTAAGAACAAGAGCTGATCGCTTGTTTGCTGACATTTGGCTCTAAGACCTCCTTAGAGATAATTGAGATAAAGACAAGAATTGTTCTCTTGGCTATTGACATTTCCTTTTAAGATCTTGTTAGGGATAATTTAGATAAAAAACAAGAATTGATCTCTTGGCTATTGACATTTCCTTTTAAGATCTTGTTAGGGATAATTTAGATAAAAAACAAAAATTGATCTCTTGGCTATTGACATTTCGTTTTAAGATCTTATTAGGCATAATTGAGGTAAAACCAAGAACTGATCTCTTGATTATTGGCGTTTGGCTTTAAGGGATCCTCAGAGATAATTTGGATGCGATTTTATCTCCCACCTCTAACTTCCCCGCCCCGATTTGTTCTGAATTCCTGTTGAACTTTCCCCCTTTTCTCCTCCTCCCCCGGGAGCAGAACTCCTCCTCCTCCAAGCCCCGGCCCTGCCCCGAACCCTCCCGGCCCTTTGGAGGAATTCCCGAGGACGCGCTGGAACTCGTTCCCACAGCGCCTCTGTTCCTCCCACACGGGGGAAAAAAAAAAAAAAATCCGGATTTTCCACGCATTTCAGCGTGGAATAATCAGCCTAGCATCCTGCTTAATTTTTTATTATTTTCCTTGCAGATTCCTGTTGTTTTCAGGCAGGAAAATATTCTGCTAAAACATAGGGAAAAAAGCAAAAAGGTGCGAGTAAGTGGGAGTGTTAAGTGCTCGTTTAAGAAGTGAAACATGTAATTAAAATATTTATATAATATAATATATATATTTAAATATTCCTGTAATGATATAATCAACCCAAATAAGAAAATTGCATTTTCACCTAGGGGAAATTTATTCAATAATGTTTATTTCTTCAGATTAAATCCTCACATAAAAGCCTGGGGTAGCATCAGAATATTTTTTTTAAGCTTGTAAATCAAATTTATCCTTTTGATAATTAAAAAAAAATTAAAATAAAAAACCCATGCAGGGCATTTTCCTCCAAATTCCTTCAAGTCAGAACGCAGCACTGACCGAAAGAAATGCCGAATTTAATCTCTGCAAAAGCGCTTTAGAATTTTAAATCCGTTTTAAGAGTTAGAAATGAAAGTTATAGGCACAGTTAGGTTAATAGTCCATAATAATCGCTTGGTGCAGCTCGCTGTGGCTCCAATTAAATTAAGGATGGGCTGATCCGAGCAACAGCGGAGCTGCACCGAGTTCGCTTCCCAGCGGGATTTTCCACATTTTCCCAAGAATTCCACACCAAACCCACCCTAAACCCCTCTCCCTGATCGCGCCACACAACCAAACACGAAGTTAAATCCATTCCCAAAACTTCCGCAAATATTTTTCCAGATTTAGGAGACTGAAATCCCTCATTCTCCCATAAATTCCAAAACCCTGGAAAAGCCCCGCTTTGATTTTTGCCCCCTTTGCCCAGCACGGAAAGCGCTCCTAAATCCCTCCGAGCCAAAACATTCAGGCGAGGCTCAACCTCGATTTTGAGGAGAAATCCACGCAAAAGCAGAAGGAAACTGGAGGTTTTTAGAGTCCAGACTTACTGAGAGAGGCGGAGAGAAGGAGTCGGGAGAGGCAGTGAGGAGATGCCGGGGTGGAGAGGGGTTTTATATCCTGCCCCGATGGCCGGGGGCGGCTGAGCCACCCTTTGTTAAAGCCTTTTAATGACTCGGGAGCGGAGCCCGGCGCAGGGAGCGCTGCTGGAGCCGCAGGAATTGTTTTGCTCGCTGTTTATGATTATCTAAAGCCGCGTTGGGCAATAACCCCAAAAATGCAGATGGCAACTGGCCAGGTCTTTTCATCTCGGAATTTCCTGCTTTTCCCCTCCCGGTTTCATTAAGAGGTGAAAATGCAGCGAGAATTAATGAGGTTTTTTTAGCTTATCTTGGCTAAAAGCTGGAGTGCGCAGGGAATCTTGGAGTGCGAGGATGATTTTCCTTATGGATGCAAAACCTAACACTGGGAATTGTTGGAATCGTGCCTCGTTTAAACGCTGGAAAAATCTGGGATTTTTTTCCATAATATTGATGGGATTTACGGATGTGCTTCTAAATTAAGGGAACGATCTGGTGCAAATCTGAAGAGCAAAGCTCGGGGTTATCTTTGGAATAAAACCCAAGCAGTTCATGAATTATGCCAATTGTGAAGTTTAAAATGAGGAGCTTGATGAAACACTTTCCATAATTTATTCTTTGTGAGGTCACAGCAGCCCGGATCCTCTAGGATGTCATTACCGTGATTACCACGAAATCATTTCCCTGGAAGACAAACTCGCAGAAGTTTTGAGATCCTCTTTGAAATCTCATTTTCTGATGTCTCCGGAATATTCCCGATAAGCTCCAAAGCCCTGCGGGATCTCTGGAGGTGCCTCATAAAATCAGAATAATTCCTGGCATGCCACGACCTCCGGGATGGTTTTACCTCGTCTCAAGGTGGGCATTTCCAGGCGCAAAGGTTCGCTCCGGAGGGAAGAGGGAATGAAAAGGGGAAAAAATGGGGTGAAGAACACCGGGATTTTGGGAAGCTCCTCCCAGCGGCCTCTTTGTGAGCAGGGAACGTTTGGGGCTCTGTGGGTCCTTTCGGGATCACATCCATGGCAGAGGAATCCTCTTTTTTCCCCCTGGATTTAATCCTAACGAGGTTGGATGGACGTCGCCTATGAGGAGGAGCCCAAAATCCTACCCCAAAATCCAAAATCATCCATTTTCTTTTCCTCCCGAAATTTCCCGTGTCTCTATTACCACCCTTTTGAATTTCTTGCTCCAACACCTGCCTGCCTTCCCAAAATTCCTGTTCCAGACCAGGAGGAATAATGCACAAGGAAAAAGTGTAAAATCACCCCTCCGAAAGGATTCCAGCTCTCCTCAGCTGATCCCTGTGGCATTTGGGAATTCCCAACCCAGGAACTGAACCCTGGCTGGCAAAATCAGTCCCTGGAGCACAGCTGGATCAGCTCTTCCCAAAATCCCCCGAAATGCAGAAATCTCGGGTGGAATTTTCTGGTTTCCACTCCCATTTTGTGCTGTGCTCCAGTGCCTGCGGTTGTTTCCTCAGGAATTGTGGGGCCAGGGATGGATTCAGGGAGGTTTAGGGGGGATTTTGGGAAGGAATTGTTCCCTGTGAGGGTTGGGAGGCCCTGGCACAGCCTTCTCCAGGGAATTCCTGGGAAAATCCATTCTCAGAACTTTCCCAAATATTTTTTTCCAGAATTAAGAGACTGAAATCCCTCATTATCCCATAAATTCAAAAGCCTTGGAAAAGCCCCCACTTTGATTTTTGCACCCTTTACCCGGCACAGAAAGCATGAGTAGAAAGAGCTCCTAAATCCCTCAGAGCCGGAATATTTAGGCAGGGTTCAGACCCAATTTTAAGTAGAAATCCACCAAAACGAAGAAAAACGTCCGAGGCCAGGCTGGAAGGAGCCGGGACCGCAGCAGGGGTGGAACTGGGCGAGTTTTAAGGCCCCTTCCAGCCCAAACCATCCCGTGAGTAACAAAGGGAACAAAGAGCGAGCGCAGACTGCAAACCCCACAACACAGAGCCTTAATATCCACGAATCCTAAATTGTTTTTAGAAAATTACATCCCTGCGCAGGGCAGGGGCAGCTTTAATGCCGGTTAATTCGGTTTTTGTGCCCGAACCGGTTCGGCGGGGCTGCGGAGCCGCGGGGTTCGCTGCTGCGGCTGAGTCAGGAGTGCTGCCTCACGGAGGAATCATCAAAGGGAGGATTTGGGGTGGGAGCGCTGCTGCCAGAGCTTCGCAGCCCTCGCTGTGCTCGTCTCAAAGCGTTTCTGCCCGCTGACATCAGCGGCTCAAAGCTCGCGTCAGCAACAATTCCGCCCATCGGGCAGGAGGAGCTGCGGAGCAGGTAATTAATGGCAATTAACGCGTCACTCATCGCGCGTTCTGCTCTATCAGGAGCTCTGATTTCGCAGGGAAAGTCGGAGAACCCCAAAATCCAGGCGGTGACCCCCGGCCCGCTCAGGGCAGGGAGTGACCTCGGTTGGCCTCGGGGGTGTTTGCCCAAGAGTCGGCGGCTCCAGGGAGGCGATAAATCCCAAAATCCTCCCGGGGAAGGGGTTCCTGGGCTTGGTGGAACCCAGAGCACATCTGGGGAAGGGGTTCCTGGGCTCGGTGGAACCCGGAGCACATCTGGGGAAGGGGTTCCTGGGCTCGGTGGAACCCGGATCACACCTGGGGAAGGGGTTCCTGGGCTTGGTGGAGCCCGGAGCACGCTCAGGGAAGGGATTCCTGGGCTTGGTGGAGCCCGGAGCACGATCAGGGAAGGGGTTCCTGGGCTTGGTGGAACCCGGAGTAGGCTGAGGGAAGGGCTTCCAGAGCTTGGTGGAACCCTGCACCTGCCCAGGGAAGGGGTTCCTGAGCTCGGTGGAACTCAGAGCATGCTCAGGGAAGGGGTTCCTGGGCTCGGTGGAACCTTGCACCCGCCAGGGAAGGGGTTCTTGGGCTCGGTGGAACCTGGAGCACTCCCAGGGAAGGGGTTCAAACCCAGATTACACCCAGGGAAGGGGTTCCTGGGCTTGGTGGAGCCCAGAGCACACTCAGGGAAGGGGTTCCTGGGCTTGGTGGAGCCCAGAGCACACTCAGGGAAGGGGTTCCTGGGCTTGGTGGAGCCCAGAGCACACTCAGGGAAGGGGTTCCTGGGCTTGGTGGAGCCCAGAGCACACTCAGGGAAGGGGTTCCTGGGCTTGGTGGAGCCCAGAGCACACTCAGGGAAGGGGTTCCTGGGCTTGGTGGAGCCCAGAGCACACTCAGGGAAGGGGTTCCTGGGCTTGGTGGAGCCCAGAGCACACTCAGGGAAGGGGTTCCTGGGCTTGGTGGAGCCCAGAGCACACTCAGGGAAGGGGTTCCTGGGCTTGGTGGAGCCCAGAGCACACTCAGGGAAGGGGTTCCTGGGCTTGGTGGAGCCCAGAGCACACTCAGGGAAGGGGTTCCTGGGCTTGGTGGAGCCCAGAGCACACTCAGGGAAGGGGTTCCTGGGCTTGGTGGAGCCCAGAGCACACTCAGGGAAGGGGTTCCTGGGCTCGGTGGACCCCGGAGCACTCCCAGGGAAGGGGTTCAAACCCAGATTACACCCAGGGAAGGGGTTCCTGGGCTTGGTGGAACCCAGAGCATGCTCAGGGAAGGGGTTCCTGGGCTCGGTGGAATACGGAGCACTCCCAGGGAAGGGGTTCCTGAGCTTGGTGGAACCCGGAGCACATCTGGGGAAGGGGTTCCTGGGCTCGGTGGAACCCGGAGCACATCTGGGGAAGGGGCTCCTGGGCTTGGTGGAACCCGGAGCACATCTGGGGAAGGGGTTCCTGGGCTTGGTGGAACCCTGAGCATGCCCTGGGTACTTCATCCTGCGGGGCGGCTCCAGAAAATTCTCCCTGGCCCCAATTTCCTGCACTGGGGGGGGGGGGGGTGTTGGAGCAAAGTGCAGCTCCCGGATCAGACCGTCCGTGCGAGGCAGGGAGGGTCTGCTCGGAAAAGGTGTGCGGGGTCATGAGAGCTGAGCCTTTTCTGGTTGAAAAAATAGGGAATTTTTCTTTTAGGATGGTCCAGCCTTGTTGGGATCCCGATGAGTGGGGGATATTGAGGTTCAATGTGGCTTTTTAGTCTTTCCAGGGCTTCACAGAGCAGCCAAACCCCGAAATTCAGCAGTGGGACCCAGGAGTTCTGCTTTTTCTTCCCTTCTAGCTGGGATTAAACCAGCTTTCAAATCCTGAAAAATCACAAAAGGATGTTGGCAGGATAAATTCAGGGAATTTAATGTTGGAGGAGCACATCAGGGAAAGGGAATGAAGGGAGGAGGCAGAAGGAAAACATCTCCCTTAACAAGAGCTGACCATAGCTGTACTGAAGTGTAGAATATATAAAAATATAGAAATATTTCTATTCATTAGAAATATCATAGAAATATATAGGAATATTATAGAAATAAATATAAATATTATAGAAATAAATGTTATATAAACAAATCTAATTATAATACATATGTTATATATATATGCAAATTATACGTTATGTATAAATATTGTGCATACATATTATAAATTAATATACTAATATATAATTACAAGAAAATTGAAATGCCAGGTTAGCCAGGGCAGCAAAGCAAATTCAATTATATAAATGATATAAAATATGCTCACCTGCATTCCCTGCTGTTTGTTTTTTTTTTTTTTTTTTTTTAATTAATCCTGGTTTTTGGTGTTGGGTGGAGCCCCAGATCCGAGTTCCCTCGGTGACTTCGCGTCTCCCTCTGCTTGCCCCGGGTGGCATTGCACAACCTGCCTCAGTTTCCCTACAAAGCCCGGGATTTTTCTGCTCGACTTTGGAATTATTCCCACATAGCTTTGGAATTATTCCCACTCGATTTTGGAATTATTCCCACTTGATATTGGAATTTTCTTCACTCGGTTTCAGAATTATTCCCACTCGATTTTGGAATTTTTCCCACTCGATTCTGGAATTATTCCCACTCGATTTTGGGTTTATTCCCACCTGGCTCCCAGCGGGATGGATTTCCCGGGCGAATCCCTCCCCGCGGGGGCAATCCCACATTTTCAGGAGGGTTTAGGGCAGGGAAAGCCGGAGTTGTTTGATGGGAGCAAACCACAGGAATGTAAACAAACGATGCTGGAGGAGGAGCCGGCTATTTTTAGCAACTTCTGGGTGTGGCAGCTGCTCGGAGTCACCTTGGTCCTCCCGGGGTGGCTCCGGGGTGACAAATTCCGGCCAGCACCGGCCTCTGCTGCCACCAACCTGCCCCAGGGGGCTGAATTTAATGGGAATTCAAACCCTCGGGGACTGGAGTATTAACGAAGCGTCATTAATAAAGTTTTGTGCTTAATTTAGTGATGTTATCAGCGGATATTTGAGCATTCGGAGTTTGATAAGACGTGGTTTGATTCATCCCGGGGTTTTTGTTCCAATATTTAGTGCAGGAAAAGCAAAAATAGGGGAAAGATGAGGATTTGGGATTTGTTTCTTTTAAACACCTATAAATGTTCCTGCCAGGAAGTTCCTTGGGTCAGTCCAAGACAGTCAAAATCCCCAAATATCCCAGATTTCCACCCAGTGAAACCCGGGGTGATGCATCCCTGAGGGGAGGAGAAGTTTTGCTCCAACCTTGGAATTAATTTCTGCCAATTCCTTCCCCCAGCCCCGGGGTGCGCAGGAGCTGATTCACCGAAAATCCAAAACAGCTCCTGCCGAAAAAATGCAAAATAACCATCCCGAAAAATGCTGCTCCCAATCCCCATCCTTGTGTTGCTAAAGTGCAGCTGTTGCCCAACATCTGGATGTCCAAATCCAAATCTTCGTGTCGCAACTCTTGTGTACAAAGATAATTAATGTTTGTGGCGCGTTCCCAACCCCTGTCATTATGGGAAGGATCATCCAGGAGCTGATCTGTGGAAAAAGCAGATTTGCAGATTTCCTCTGTGGATTAGACGAAATTAAGTGGATTGGTGTGGACAGAAAACCCCGGTGTGGGGATGAGGCAGGATTTTGGAAACGTGATTCCCTGGAAATTCCAGTAGGGGAACGTCAGCTCGTCAATTCTCAGCTTAATCACTCATTACTTCTAAGCTATTACCAAATATCGGCTAATAGATAAATAATATTTAATATTTCTATTTATTTCCTTTGCATTTTAAGCTGCACGTCCCCACATTGCAGATGGTCCTTGCAGATAATATATAATATTTATATTTATTTCATTCACACGATGTAGATCAGCCTTGCCCATAATATTTTATATTTATTTCTTTCACACGTTGCAGATTGTCCTTGCCCAGCTTGTCCTAGCCTGGTGCCCCAGGGAAGGTGACAGTGCCCAGCTCCTGCCTGTACATGCTTGGCCCAGGATTTGGCCCAGGTGATTTTTGGGGTCTTTTCCACCCCAAACCATCCTAAAAAAGCAAAACCCAAAAGTGCATCTGCATGACAGCATTTAATGGGAATGAGAAGCTCAATTTACAAGTGCAAAACTCACTGGAAAGGATAAAATCAAAGAATTCCAGGAGGGCCCACAACAAATCCCCACTCCCATGATTTTCATAGATTTTAGCAGAAGGATTTTGCGAAGAGATTTGCTCTTACAATTGCTGTAAATATTTTGATTTTGGTTTTTTTTTCCCTGGCTTGCATTAAATAAGATAAAGACAGGAAAAGAAGCTGGGAGAGCATTACATGGTGGGGCTAAGCAGGAATAAAGCACAGCAAGAAGCTACAAGTTCCTAATTTTCAGAAATGCCAAGTAGAGCTGATTTCTTTCTTTCTTTTTTAAATGCTGATTTGGCAAAATTTACAAATGAAGAGGAATTTGGGTAAAATTTCATTTTGGAATCCAAGATTTTCAGTCATATTGTTTGGGTGGATTTTATAATTTTTTTATTTTGAGACAAATTGATAATAAAACATCCATGTTGGCATAAAAACGAATTTATTGACACAGCTTTAAGCAAACCAAAAAAAAAAAAAAAAAAAAAAAGAGACATATATTTTTAAAAATCTGGTTTCTTGGATAATTGTGGGCTTTGGTTTGTCCTAATTTGGAATGAGGTCAATAGAAAAATTTCAGTTTTCTCGTAGTTTGGGAATTCTAGTCCTCGGGCAGGTTTAGTGCCAGGAAACCCTGGATTTATGGACTCCATGGGGACCTCGGGAGCTTGGCACTTCTACAATCCATTATCCATAAACTTTAGTCGGGCTCTGTCTGACTGCTCAGTTGTGCTTTTCAGTCTATCCACAGATATCCGGGCAAGGTTTAGGTTGGCCTGCAAGTTCCACAACAAAACTGGGATGAGTGAGGAGGAAAAGGATTAAAACTCCCCAAAGAGCCCCAAAAAGAGGCGTCCACACCTGAGCCCAAAGCGCACCTACCCCCGAACCCATGGAATCCCTGGGAGCCCAGGAAGTTCCTGATGTCCAGCAGGGCCGTGGAGCCCACCAGGGTCTGCTGGGGGAAGGTGGTCAGCGTGGGCCCGGGGTAGATGACGGAGTAGGGCGGAAAGTCGGGCTCCACGATGTCCACCACGGTGTCGGGGTACTTGATGACACAGGTGTCACTGCGGGTCACGGCGAAGGGCTCGGGGCACGCCAGGCCCGCGGGCAGGCAGCACCCGTGGAAGGGAGACATGGGGCAGGGCAGAGCTGGAAATGAGCAGGGAAAGAGGGAAAAATGAGAAAAAATCATCCTCGGTTTGGTGGGAAATATCTGGGTTAAATAGCAGGGTTTTGGTAACACGGTTATAGGGATTTACGGGAAATTGTGAGCTCAGGTGGGAGTTGAATTTGGCAGGAATTGAGAAGGAATTCAGGTGGGAGTTGAATTTGACCTGGAATGGAGCAGGAAAAGAGGGAAAAATGGGAAAAAATCATCCTCAATGTGGTAGGAAATATCTGGGTTAAAAAGCGGGGTTTTGGTAACGCGGTTATGGGGATTTAAGGGAAATTGGGAACTCAGGTGGGAGTTGAATTTGTCCAGTTTAGTTTTCCAACCAGAAGCTCTTTTCCTTCCTGATTGAACTTCCTGCTCTTCAATATAAAGATATTTTTCAGACCATCACCATTTTAACCCCAAAAACCTTTTATCCTATTGCTTCGCTTCCCGGGATTTTCGCTGGGTCCATCCGACTCCTATCGCCAGTGGAAAACCACGACTCCCAACTCAGTCCCAGATTTTAAACTCAGGTTTAATCCTCATTTAAATCCCAAATGTGGGGGCTGGAGCTCGTTGCCTCCTCCCACCCTGTTCCAAGTGGAGCAGTGAGATCCAGGCTGGAGATCCACCCATCTTTTATGGGTCTCATTAGGGACCAGCTGGATATTTGAAATCCCTGAGCACTTTAAACCCAGCCTGATATCGAGGCCAGATTTTCCCTGGGCATGGTTTAATTACAGATTGAGGGCCGTGCTTGCCCTGGATTGTGCCCACATGGACTGGGCAAGGAAAACACGGAGGGAGAAGGGATCATTTTCCTCATTTTCCTCATTTTCCTCATTTTCCTTATTTTATCTCTGTGGAGCTGCTGGGGGGGAAATTAAAGTCTGGCAAAGGGGGGGGGCTTGAAGTGATTTCCTAAATAATCCCCACTTCACCCCAGGAATCTGTGGGGGAGATAAAATCCCAGGGGGATTTCTCACGTCTCCACCTGAACATTCCATTTTAACCTTCCAGAGTTAAAAATTCTGAGTTTTTTTCCAGTTGATTCAAGTCCAATCTCCTTGGACCTGAAGGTGAGGAAAAGGCAACCATAGGGTGTTTTTCCAGCTGAAAAGCTGGGTCTAGAATGGTTGATTTTGGCTTTTTTAGTCTGGGGATTGGGATCTTAGAGTGATTCCACACAATTTGTAAAAGCTCATCCCTGAATTCCCGAATGGAGGTGAAAAAGGAGCGCTTGGATGTTCCTGCTACATCTGGAATTCAAAACTATAAATATATTCTAGCCGAAGCCAGCAGTAAAGTGGATTTTAAGTAAGGAAAATCTGTGTTCTGCTCTCTGCAGGACTGGGAAAACATTTAGGGAGAGTTCTCCAACTTAAAAGACACCGGAGTCTCCTGGAAGACAGCTGAGGGTGAGAACATCGTAGAAATTAAATTGTAAATGATCATTCTTTAATGACATCGACTCTTTAGAATATTAAAAGAGCATTGTGGAATTGCTGAGACTTTTTAGTATTCAGAGGGAGTTTTCTGTGCCCTCCCTGCTTTCCTGAGCTCTCCCCTCTGAAGTGTAAAACTTCAATTAACTCCAAACTAAAGGATAATAAAAAGGCTTTTTCTGGTAAAACACCCCCTTGTCCTTTCACGAGCTCACCCTGTCATTTGATATTCAGATAGCAATAACAACAATAATACTAATAATTGATTTAAAATTCAATAATTGATTCAAAATTGACTTACCCAGATCACCCAAGGAGGAGAGGAAAAGAAAAGTGATTAGGGAGGCTTCTACGTAGCAAATGCTTTTATACACGTCCCCAAAGCGCCTGGAGGATGTGACACCCTCTTTGCATGAAGTCTTAATTAGTTGCAAAACAAACTTTGCTGCCTGCATAACTTGTGCGAGTAATGAAACTGTTTTGCTCCCTGTTTGTGTTTGTTCCCTCCTGGAGCTTCCCAGAGCGTGCTACGCCCGCCGGGCAGGATTCACTTTGCCCTTTCAAGGGCCAAAAATAGGGCTCGATCTGCTTCTAATTAACCACATTTCAGTTATTTCGGGGCCTGATCAAGGGTTCTTTTATTGGCACTAGGTTTTCCCTCTTGGGTTCTGTGAAAGGGAGCTGCAATGGCATCATTTCCTATCAGGAAACTGCATTATTTTTATAATTTCCCAGTGTGAACGGGATTTTTTATTCCAAAAACACCCCCAGGGGCATCAATTATACTCCTACATCCACGGATAAGGAGAAAAAATAAATTCACAATTCCAGAATTCTCAATAAATCTTTAATTTCACGGCATCAGCGGACACCTCTGAACGGGGTTGACCCCGCGGAGAAAGCTTGGCCTTATCTCCCAACCGCTCCTTACCAATCCTGGGATGAGGTTTAAGTGGAGCAGCTGGATTTGCTCCCGGGCTTTGCGGGGTTTGACCCCAGCGCAATTAAAGGCACCCAAATCCCACCCACGGTTCTGGCTCCTGACTCAAGGTGAAGTCACAGAGCCTCACACGAGCTTGGTTTTGTTTGTTGAGGGTTTTTTCCCCCCCTTTTCACCCACTTTTTGGGTTGTAAAGGATAAAACTGTGGGAAAGGGAGGGTTGGAACCATCCAGGTTTTCTGGGACAGAATTAAAGGGGTGGAAAAAAGTAGACAAGAAATTGTTCTGTCCTGATGAAAACTTAATTTAACACAAATTAGAGATGCGAGTTTAACATAAAACCATTAAAATACTGGAGAAAATGAGGGTGGGTAGTTTATCAACATTTTTGGGTGAGCCAGATATGGATTTAAAATTTTTTTTATTATGATTTTAAAGAGGAAATCAATGACAGAAAAATCATAATAAAGACACAAATCAGGATTCCCTCAGAGAGAGATTTCTGAAGGAGCCACCAGTTGAGCAGCCAGGAACGTTTTGGGATAACAGTCCCCAGACAGTTTTATTTATTTACTACATAAAAGCTGCCCTTAATTGAAATCTTATTGGAATACCGGCATGGGGCTCACTTAAATATTTGGGGACACCCTTAAAAACATAATTTCACCTCCGTGTTTCATCCCTGATGCCCAAATCTGCATAAATTGTTTGGGATCAGCCCGAACCCTTTTGTTCCCAAGTGCCCACAAATGCTTTTGCCTTAGGACCCTATCGGGCTGCAGATAATTTACACTGGGAGGGAAAATTGAGAGTAAATAATAATTAGGAACAAAGGGAAGCAGCTCAACTTCCTGGCACCTCGCTTGGGATATGAATCCTGGGAAAGAGGAATGAGAATTGTGGATATCCCATCCCTGGAAGTGTCCAAGGCAGGTGGGAATGTCCCAAGATTTAACTCTAATTAACCAGCCTAAGGTTATATGAAAGCTGTTCCACAGGATTAATTCAGCTGAAATGCCATTTGTGAAGATATAAAGGGACACCAATGCATATTTTTATATTTTCATATTTATTTTTCTATTTTTAATCTGTAATTAATTTTTTATATTCCTATACTTATTACTAAGATTTGCTCCTTGCCATTTAACTGCTTAACACTCTTTTTAAAGACAGTAATGAATTGTATCTATATAAAATTCACACAAAGTGCTGCCAAGTGAAGATAAACCTTAAACCTGAAGGTTTATCCATTGGAGGTTGGATTTGATGATATTGGAGCTCCTTTCCTGGGATTCTGTGAACACTCCCCTTTTCCCAGCCCCTTGTGCTGCAGAACATTCTGGAACTCGCGGGCATTTCTGCTCCCTCTGCAGTTTTGGGCCCTCTATAAAAAACCTCCTTGGCCCTTCCCTCGCAGGCGGATTTTCCGTCGCCTTTGGCAGATTTTAATTCCAGTTATTATCTGGGTTTAGGGAAGCACGAGAGGCAAATGAATTCTCCGAGGTCACCCCGGGAGCAGCTGGAGGAACCCACAGTGAACTGGGCTGACATTTATCCCATTCCCGGAAATTTGAATTCCAGCGGCTCCTGCAGGCCTTGGCTGCGGCTCCATGGGGGAACGGAGGATCCCCAAATCTCGGGATCAGCGGGATGGAGCTGGGAATGAAGGATTGGGAGATCCAAGCCCTGGCAGGGATTAAGGGAGGGGCTGGGAGTGCTTTTAGACGTGTCCTGAAATGGCTTTTTCAGCTGGGGCCTGGAAATCTGCACCAGTAAACACAGCCCTGGGTTTTATTCTAATAAATTATTCCCTTTTCAAAGTGCCCTGCGTAGTCACGTTCTCATAGTGTGTTGTTTTGTGGAGTTGTGGAATGGTTTGGGTGGGAAGGAGCTTTAAAAATCATTTAATTCCAAGCCCTCCCACAAGCACAGGCCCAGCCAGGCCTCGGACACTTCCAGGGATGGGGAATCCACAATTCCCTGCAAAACCTCCCAAACCTCCTGCAGAACAATTGTATCCTTAATTTCTCCCTCAGAATGAGCAGTGAACTTTGATTTCTTTCCATTTTCTCCTCCAAAAAAGTGCTGAGTTTCCCGAGGCTGCTGAAGGCCTCCAAGGCCCCATCCCTAATTAAAACCCAGGCCTTTGTTTATTTCTTTCGAAACCTGAAGCTGCCACTTAAGAAATCTGCAATTAGTGGGGCCTGCAAATTGCTCCCATGGATGGAGCAATGATCCCCAGGCAGAAAATAATTCCTTTTTAATGAAATTCCTGCCCCAAAAATCACCCCTTAGGAAATGCCGCGCTGCTGAGGAAGAATCGTATCAGCGCGGGTTTATCTGCTTTTAACAGTTAAAGAGGGGGGAACCAAGCAAATAAATAATAATAATGATAATAAAAAACAGGGGGGCGAAGCTGTGGGAATTTTCTTAAATTAATTGAAATACTAATGAAGCCGTTTGTGTGAGGTGCTAATTAATTCCAGGTTCATTTTTCAGGACTGAGTTCTGCATTCTCTCCTTGTGGGTCATGCTGGTCCCGTTTGCATTTTTGACCTTCCCACTCTGCTCCTGTTCCTTCCTCAGGGATGTTTTTATCCCAGAATTCCAGAATAGTTATCCTTGTTGGACTGCGGGCCTCAGAATTTTTGGACTGTGAGCCTCAGAAATCCTTCCCCTGCCAAGCCCCAAATTTTTATTAAATCTTAATCAAAGTTATTTAAGTGTTCTTCCTTTATCAATATGAAAAATTCAGCTCTGAGCCCCTTCCCCTATATCTAAAATTAGCCATGAAGGATCTCCACATTTTGATAGAACAATTATTCCCTGTTTGTGTAATTCCTGAGGAATCAGTGTTGTCCAATGTCTAGGTTTTTTCTGCAATAAATTCCAGCATTTGCCTGTTCTGGGAAATCTGGCAGAAGTAAAAAAACCAAAGTTTTCAAATCAAAATCAAACCAGAAAAAATATTTATCATTATTAATATTATATTTATAATAACAAATCTGATTGCTATTTATTACTTAGTGTATTGCTAATATAGTATTATTTAATATAAATATAATTAATATTTATACTTAAT
>WBNO01021282.1:0-23765 GCA_013400575.1 Peucedramus taeniatus | reverse complement strand
AAATAACCCCATTAAAAGATGTAAACAGGTTTGCTAGATAACAAATAATAACACCAGCATTTAAATAATGATAATAATTTCATTTGAAACAATTTTTAATAATGTCACTTATTAAGTACATCCTATGGCAATCTAATAAAGAAGTCAAAGAGTCACAAAAATTTGGCGCTGCATAAAAGGTTACTGACAGACTATTAGACAGTTACAGTATATAATTCTTGCCAAATTTTTTCACTTTTTTTTTTTTAGATTTCAGAGGCCAAATCTGAGCCAAGTTTTTCAGAGAAAAAACAGGTTTTTGTATGAAAATTAAATGGACTTATTTTTATGATTTTTGCTTTGAATATGGCATCCTATATGAGCAAAATTTTCATTGACATGACACTTGTGCAAATTGATGGAAAAACAAAATATCCTCCATGTCCTCATCCTAATTTTCTTCTACTGCTTGTTCAACTTTTTGATACTTTTTCTTAAAAAATGAAATTATTCATGACTCAGTAGAAAGTAATTTTTTTTGTAGTCTTCTACCTGGTTATTAGAACATTTTTAACTGGGAAAAATTCTTTGTTCTCCTTGAAATAGTTAGGATTAGAAATAAAGAGTCTTAGTAATCCCCAGCCCTTACATAATATTGAATCATCCAGAAGGGACAGAAGCTGAGGAGGATGCTTTGGAAACTGTTTAAAGACAATAAATATGATTCAAGGATTTAATGGATTTTGAACCCCACACTTGCCTGTCTTCTATTTTTTTTTTCCCCACACAAGTAAAACTTTTGAGTGCATGCTGGGTTTTACTTTTACCCCAATGCAATCAGATTGCCAGAAGCTGCTCATCCACTTGCTTTTTCTTTTTAAGAACAATTATTTTGTTGTGAAGGATGCAAATAAGGTTCCCTGAAGGCAGAGAGTTTCAAGCCCTAACTCATAAGGTGCAAAGCTGACGTGCTCTGAGGATGTGTCAGTCCACACACCAAGCTGAGAAGGAAAAACACAAATCTCTCCTCTCTGCATATTTATTGGTGTGCAGAGAGGGAACAGAATTCACAGGATATGTTGCTGCTCATTTAGCTCTGTATTTCAGAAGGTCAGACATAATAGAATAAACAAAGAATTCCTTACTGCTTATCACCAGTTCTGGGAAAATTTTCACACAAGTCAACAAATGTGCTTAATAGTGGATTTGTGAACTTAATCCACTACAGAGGCAGAACAGACAGGCTGTGCAGAAATGAGAATGCACTTTTACCCTTCGCAGCAAAGACATTGAATTATTTTAATTATCAATGTAGTGGAGGTGAAACAAAAACAAACTGAAGATCACAGGAAATGTTATATAGGAAGAAATAATACACCAGTGTATTTACACAGCTTACACCTAATTAGAGCTCTTTTTTGTCTTTGGCATCCTGGAAACCACATGGAACTGCCAATTCAGTAAACTGTCAGATAAGTCATAAGGAATTTAGCTCCTAAATACAGTTCTCCTTGTCCCTGTCTTTACTTCAAATAAGATACAAATGCAATTAAATTTGACTAGGACTCACTAGCTCATGCTGCGTTTGTATTCATACACCAAAGCCTCACAATCTGGGTTAAATGTATGAAGGAGCATTTCCCAAAGCACTGAAAAAATTTAATTCTAGTAGTGACATTATTAATCCTCAATTACCTTGATGTCACTTCCATTTAAAGACATTCTGTTTATGCGACTGCCATTTGGTCTGCTGGAATCAATCCAATAAATGAACTCTTCTCTGTAGTCAAAGTCTATTGCAATCACATTGTTCAGCCCCTAAAAACAGAAAAAAAAAGTCCATTTATTCAAATGTTTGAACACAAACTGCTGGATAGCATTCAGAATGCAAAACACAGTTAATATTTCTCATGCTTTATTTTACTGTCTGCATATTTCTGAAGCACTTCCCTCTCTTTTCCATACATTACTTGTAAACAGAGTAAGACAAAGACTGTAACAGAAATAAATATGGTGAGAAATTAACTGTGTCACTTCAAAAAATGCAGATGATATATGAAACTAAGAGAGGCTCTTGTGTTTCTCTATACTCTAAATGAAATTTAGCAGTAAATACTTTTTTGCTCAGTTTCACTGCTGATTACTGCCTTTGGCCTTTGGCAAACTAGATGAGAGAATCAGAAATAGTGTAACCTTTATGACATTTAAATAACAAAAATTTCCTTAGTAATATAAATTAATCAGGAATTCAAAATGGTGGTGGTGCAAAAAGATATTTATGTTAATTCCTGAAGGAGGAAGTTTTGACTTCTATGATGCTATATTATAGGTACTCTCTCTCTATATATATTTATATATGTGTGTGTGTGGATATAGACACAGAGGGGGTAAATACAGAAAGCATGACAGCTGGAGATCCAGCAGGCAACTGGGAATCTCCAATTACAAAGCCAACACATTTTGAGAAAGAGTGGTGATTATATCTGAGATACTCCAACACACTGGGAGGAGCAATCATACAATAATGGCTTTTCATCCCAAATGGCAGATAAGGAAGAAGGGGGTTGCATTCAGATGATGCCTCTTATTTCCTTATCTGCCCCATAAACTGCTGATATGTAGTGAAATCAGAATTATTCTTAATATGCCAGGTTGTTGTTATCAATGAAATACGGAGCCGCAGCGGTGAAAGGAACGGATGTGGTCTGTATTCCCTCTATAAATTCAAGGTCAGTTAATCAATTCCCTTATCAGCCCAATGGCATCCTGCTCCCAGGTAGATCTTTAGTGTAATTCATTGCTGGGAAGGGGTGTGCTGGACCAGCCAGCTCCAAAGTAAACAAGTAAGGACAACAATATCAATCGTGCAGAAACTGATACACGGCTTATCCGCCACCTACTGCTGTGTAATTACTGCAAATCTACTTTTTGATCAAAATATAGAGGAAAAGAGGAGTTAGGCTGCACAAATCATCATTACAAAAAGCCTGAAACAATTCAGTGTAGGAAGACCACTCTAATTTTTCAAAAATATCATATCCATGCAGACACTTTTCACAAAACCAGCTGCAGCTCTGTCAGTCATAACTGGGCTGCAAAACACTTTTCCTGTCTCTTTTTCTCCTGTTAGTATAATTACATCTACAGAGAAACCCCCACCCCAAATTCTTAACCAAGGAGACAACAGGTCAACAAATACAAAATAGTATTTAATACAATTTTATAACATTCCATAAATCAAAGTCAGCAATTTGCATCAAATATGGCCTTATCTCTATATACTCCACAACACTTTAAAAGTTTCCTAAGGATCGAGACTAATACAGATAATTGACTGCCTACACATCTTTGGTTTCACCTGTTTTATTTTGGGTCAGTTTAATTTCAACTTTTATCAGAACATCAACTGCAGGTAAAAAATTTTTTACGTCTGTAACAGAGTTCTCTGTCCAGACATAATTTCCTTTTTATCATATACATATCTCACTTAAACCCTCCTAGCATAATTCTTTGTCATTTCACAAGTAATCTGCTTTTTAGAAAGAATAGGGAAGATTTCAAATGGCATCAGCTGCCTTAGTATCTCATATTAAACCTGTGGGTTTGTTTCTGTTACACACAGCACACAATATATCTTTGGCTGTGATTTGTGTTCCCTTGGTGCCCCATTTAAAAACATGGAGATAAAAATCACGAATAATGAGGAGGAAGATTATCTACTCTGCCTATTGAAACCCTAAGGATTTTGATGACGAGGAGTGAAGGAAATGGAAAGCAAAGACGATACATGAGACACAATTCAAACAGTTGTACTGTTTATGTGCATTTGGAAAAAAAAAGAAAGAAAGAAAAGGAAAACAGAGTAAAAAGCTAGCACAAAACTCAGAGAAGACTGAAGGAGCTCCTACTTTCAGCTCCTTTATTCTGAGTTTATATGAACAACTATTAGAATGGTAATCACAGACCAAATACAAAGAGAGAAGGGTGGGTTTTCTCCTCTGCCAGAGCCACTCTGGTGTTTGCCAGATGTGCAGGAATGAGCCAAATCCATCATGGCACTACAAGGACACAAAGATGTCCTTATGAGGGACACAACCCCCCTGTTCTGCTGGTAAAGATCCAGCTTTCTGGATTTTGGCTTTCTCATCAAACGCTGCCTTTGCAGGAGCAAAGACCAGTGGGTCCAACAGCAGAGGTGTTCATCAGCCCAGTGAATTAATGGAACATGGAAAACACATATTTTGTTCAGTGGCTGGAGCTGCTCAGTCTCTAATGCACCAAAAAGGAGTCCATTGAATTCAGGGCCATCTGTCAGCACCAACCACGAAGAAAATTTCCTGTTGCTCCCCTCTTTTCACAGGCTTCTATCAACAGGTACACCAGCAAAAGAGGAGAGAGGCAGTGAGATGCAAATGAGAGGGAATCAGAAGGATTTCAGGAGAACAGACAGACTTTCACAATGTCTAAGCTTGAATAAAGTCAATGTTTTATTCAAGATGGTTAATTTCATAATTACTGCTGTGAACACCTGAGCACCTCTCTTGTGACTTTAAGGTGCACAGCATAGTGACACAAGAAGTTACAAAAAGCCTAATGATATTGATGGGGAGTAAATAATTTCCTAGTCTTACTACAATTGATCCATTAGTATTCAAGGAAATCAGCATTTTTATTAAAACATATTTTGGCAATCTAATCTGTGGTAAATAACTACACTTAGGTGAAGCATAGAAGGAGAGCAGACTGCTAAAAATGGCAGCTCTGTATTTACTGGTTGACATTCTATTTTTGCAGTTTTTCACTTTCTCTTTTCTCTGTTATAATATTTTAGAGTAATTACTTTAAAAATTAGATTTACACAAAGATAAGAGTTCACATTTTGTAATACCATAAATATTGGGGTTGCCTGTCTGTAAATAGATTTAGATTATGACATGAAGTGGCCCAAATAATACATGGCCACATAGGTGGGGATTTTTGTTTGTTTGGGTTTTTTTAACTGAAATAGACAAATTGCACAAAACATATTGTGATGGAAGAGGATCACAAATAACATAATTTTTTAGTACATCAGAATGACTGACAAAACAACTGCCTGAGCTTTAATCATGTTAAATCCAGACAAAATAGTCATTTTAAAGTATTTTAATAACTCTGAAGGTACTGCAGTTGTTCTGTGGTACACACAATGCCAATTATAGGATGATGTTTCTGTCAGTTGCAAACTTTAGAAAAAAAATAAAAGTATTGAGTTAAACTTAGAGCATGGTACTATGATTATACCTGTTTCAACAAAGTGTAGTTGGATCCATCAGTGCTAATTTTTCTTATTTCATGATGATCAGCCAGAATTAAGAAAGGTTCCTCATCTAAACCCCGGGAGAAAGAATATATTAGACTAGCTTTTACGTTAATTTATGGAAAATCAGGAATACAATGCTGAAATACAGATGGTTTGAAAAATAAATGTTACATGCTCTGATCAATGTTATGGATGAAAGAAATATTTAAAACATTCAAATGCTCCAAGAAAGATCAATGATGCAGTATAAAAATGAACAAAGCAATCAATTAGTATATCTTTCAATGTAATTTAATTATTTTGCCTTTGCAATATGGGAACCACACTGTATTTTATCCTAATTTAATGTCAGAGATTAAATGGGAAATATATTTCATTCCATATGTTTTAATTTCAACATTTCCTTTTAATTTAACACTGACTACTAATTATGGTTGCAAACCAAGCATATTTTGACCATTGCTTTTTGAGATTTCATTAGTCTGAATGGTAAAGCAAGAAAGAAACAGCTACTCATAAAAACCTTGTTTTTTTAAAGTTTGAACTGAAGCCAGATTTGACTTTTTGTAACCCTGGCTTTCTAGTTTATAAAAAAATATTTGTTTTCACATACTCATTTTATGACATCACTGAAACATCTCTGACACTGACATACATAATTCTAAATATATTTTTAAGGCTGTCTTTCTTTTAGCTCTATTGAGAGTCATCTCAACTAAAATAAATTATAAAAAAAAAGACCACCAGTGATAATTAAAAATGTATTAAAGGCTTTGTATCTACTGCTCTTGCACTCAAGAATGTAATGTGCTGTCCAGCCTACTCTGCTCCTGTACTGAACATATTTGCATCTTATAACAGAGTTTGCATTTGCTATTCTTTTTTCCTGCTCCTCCTTTTCATATGAGGAAGTTTGATATACATTCTAATATTCTAAAGGTGATGAAATCTTATCATAACCATGCTATTATCATCAGAATCAGAAGCAGAACTAAGTGATGTATTTTAACTTTTCTAATACTTTTTCTAATAAAGTTAATTATTCACACTTTCAAAAACCACTGTATCTATTTACTACAAATGAGCTGAGGAAAACACAGACTAAAAATATAACTTATTATTGCATTCAGACACAGTCACATCCCTACTTTATATTGAAAAAATAGCAGATTCAAAGTAACTCTGTTTTTATCTTGCATATAAAGGTAACACAGACCTTGGGGGCTAACTTCTTTTCCACAAATTATTTGGATACAGCTGTGGATTCTAAAAGCATTAAATAGTAATACCTGAAAGGGATTTGCAGCCATTTGGGTTATCAGGCTGTGTTTCATACCCTTCTGCACACAAGCATTTGTAGGTTCCATAGGTATTGATGCATTGCTGGCTACAGGGAAATCCAGATGAACATTCATCAATATCTACACATGTTTTGCCATCATCCTTCAGGAGGAATCCAGGCCAGCATTTGCACTGGGAAAGAAAACCAAATACATTCATTTTTAATTCTGTTTATCACCTGTGTGTACTTTCTTCTGAATATGTTAGCATCATAAAATTTTTATGCATCTCATTTTTTCAAGTAACATCTTAATTACTCTGCTCCTTGTATGGTTTACAGGAGGCATATCTATTTTTCTTTTCAAATATTGCTGATATGATCCTAAGCACCATTTCAAAAAAACCCAAACAAAACCCTGTAAAACGAGTAATTATTCTTTCTACTTTAACTGAAGAAAAAAAGTAAAGCACACCTTTTCAAAAAAATAGAAAGAATTTTTTCTTGAAAATAATGCTGGACGGACTCTTTGGAGTTCTTAGGTTTCAATTATACATGTGTTTTTTTTGTAAAGATAGACAGTTTTTAATTTTTTTCCCTGGAATCATTGATACCACCTAGAAATCTGTGTAACCAACACAGGAATGTGAATGAGAACTCTTGAGGCTGATTAAAGTTGGATGGGGACAATTCTTGTAGATCCCTTCTAACTCAGAATATTCTGTTTCTCTGCCATTTATTTGGGTCTGATGATGATCCTGGCAAGTTTATCACATGCAATGTGAAAGGTGCAAAATACAACTGGGCAGAGGGGTTTTGAAAAAGGGGCATAAATTTTATCTACAGAAGACTTCCTGTCACGTTCCCTCCTATATTCTCTGTTTCTCTCTGCAGAGATCCAGGATGTGCTTTCTCCACCACTTCAACAAGGTTTTTGTTGAACCCAACAGCTCCTGAGTCTCTGTCTCAACCCTCACAGTTCCAGAGGGTTGAATACCTGCAGATCTAAGCTGTGCTGCACAGATTTTATTTAGTTCTCAGTGGCCCAATGCTCAGCTGAAAAGATGAAACTTTGGGAGTGCAGTTAAGGTTATTTCAGAGTTAAAACCCGGAAAAAAGTCTTCTATTTTTAGCTGCTATTTACAGGATACTGCAGGCTGTTCCTTTCTACTTGTCAAGGCCAAAGAGCAGATTCAAAAAACATCCTCACATGCAGACAATTTTATTCTGCTACTAAGGTGATATTACTTTATTTAAATATTTCTGTAAGAGACTCTGTCTTGAGGAAAAAACAAAACACAACAAAAAACTGAAGAAAACCACTATTTCTGCTGATCATTGCTGTGTATTGTAAAATTTTTATTCATTGATTTCCAGTGCTCTGTATACACTGGTATGATTTGTTGTATTTAAAGCACCTTTCCATAGGTTTAAAATATGTACTGTACCATTTTTTAAATACAATTGGCAATTGTTTGCTTACAGGAAATGAAAATTTGAATATTCTTATTTTGGCAAGTAAGCTACTTCACTACAAAGAGATACCACACAGTGGGGCTTTATTATAATCATGCAGTAGTTAAACACTTAAAAGCTAAAAACTCACATTATATTAAACCACATTTTGCAATTATTCACCTTGTATCCAACAGGAAGGTCCTGACAATCTTGGGAACAGCCACTGACTTTCTTACTGAGGCATTCATTAATGTGGCAGCTTTTCTCATCAGACCCATCACTGCAGTCTTCTTTGTTATCACAAACCTTACTTTGAGGAATGCACTTGCCATTTTTGCACATAAAAAAAGAGCTGTTACATGACTGCTCTGGAAAACAAAAAAGAACACACAACTTGGTGTCATCTCTTAGTATTTGGAATTATTTTTCTCATGGATCAGCTGCTGTGTGCATGCAAAAGGAAAAAAAAAATGTGTAACAACTAAATATCTATTCCTTATTGATAGCTTTATAATAACTCCTCACTTTTCAGTGTCTTGGAAGATTATTCCTCTCCTGGAAAAATGGGTGAAGACATCAACTCATTACACCCTCCAACTTATTTGTTTTCATATAATGGAGAACCCTCTACATAAGCTCTGCACAAAATACAATTCTCGTTTCCAAAAGTTAAAAAATATGGGTTCTCCCTCCTGTGGATGCTGAAGTGTTTAGGAACACAAGTGACTGAATTCCAGTGCATTCCTTGTCTAATGACCTGCAAATATCTTCTTCCCTGTTTGGCAAAACTTGAATATGTCATTTCAGCTACATTCAGATCCTTCAAATAAAATTGGAACATTAAATAAATATAAAGTAGGTGTGCTGCCTCACCTCACAGCAGATGAGTGTTTTCCATCAAAACTGGTCTAAAGAACCTAGCTACAGTGCAATGAAATCCTGAAGTCTAGACAGAAGAATTGGTTTTTCAAAAAGCCACAGAATAGAACAACATATGAGACCAGGACTAATTTCCCTCTCAAAAACCAGTCAGACCTCATCAAATTTATTAATGTGAGCAGAAAATATCAATAAAACCAATAGCATTCGGTCAATAATTTACTAAAAAATTAAAGCAGTGTTTATTATTTATAGTGGGAGCAACTTTACATCCCCTCTTATATGAACTCCTTCTGTGTGATGAATATCTGGAACACAGTAACCATTATAAGAGCAAGCTAGAAACTTTGGAAATTACAATATTAATAGAAACTTATTTTACTATCAACATGAGTTATGCATTAGGGAAGTGTCTGCTGTTTTATTCCATAGGAACTGGTGGCTTGGATTTGTGAACTGAAGTTTTGGATGCTCAGAACACTTTCTCCTTTTGCATGAGCAAAATCACCATTAAAGCACTGGAAATTTAAGCTATGAGGTTTTACATTTGCTGACTTAGGACTCTAAAACATTGCTCTCAAAAAAAGAAAGGTCACACGTGTTCTTCAAAAAATTACACCCAAACCTGAACTTTTGCACTTGGTGTTGATAGGGGCTTCATCAGAGTGGTCTGGGCAGTCAAAGTCCCCATCACATTGCCACTGGGAATTCAGCAGGCAGCGCCCATCAGCACAGGTGAACTCCCCAGGACGACAGCGACGATACCCTACAAAAACAGCAGCCACTCACCTCGTGTTTGCTCTCATTGTTTCAACATAAAATTCTGCATATTTAAGGCAACACAAAGAAAACTATTTTTTGCTCCGTTTAGAGATGCAGAGTGTTGTGCTCATACGCCAGCAAAGAGAGAAATCAGAACAAAGAAATCTATAATATGCAGATATTTTCCAGCTATTTTCTGTTGTAGTTCTCATTTCTGGAGCAAATTTAAGAGTAAATAACAAATATAGATTGTAACAGCACAAAACCAGGCATGATAGTCACCAATTCGTCATTTTGAAGGGGATATTTGCTCTGTATTTTCCATAAATATTATTTCTAAAGATTGATGTTTCTGAGTTTGACCCAGATACATTGAACAGACACTCAGAACATATAAGAAACCCTAAATTCATGTGAATGGTGAAAATTAAACATTCACATATGATTATAGATGATGTAATTTAAATGCCGTAATAATCATGACAGATGTATTTGATTATTTGATAGAAAGAAAAACATTTACAAAGACAAAAAAATATATAATAAACTAATTAAACAGGAAATTCTAGGACATACTTTTAAAATTCTCCTAAATATTATTAGCAATCAACTCTAAGACTCTATGGAAAAAAAAATTGTCACTGTAACCCCAGATCCAAGTTAATTCCAAGCTGTATTAATTAATGCATAATTTAAAAGTGAGAATTAAAACAATTTAAAAAAAAAGAAGACCTTTCTTTTTCAATAATGTCTTAGAGTAACAGACCCTGAAGAATGCCTTACAGTTAGCAGTGTGAAATTGTTCTATTTACTCTATTTTTGTTATACTTGCCACATTCCAGGGATTCATCTGATCCATCTCCACAATCGTCATCGTGGTCACAAACAAACTGCTTGGGAATGCAGACTTTGTTATGGCACATGAAAGCATTCTCATCACAAGTGTTATTGGGAGCTAAGGAAAATACAGCACATAAAAAAAGAAAGATATTGAGAACAATCAGATAAACAGCCGATTTTCTTACACAAAGATGAAATGAGAAGTGAATTTGAGGGAATTCAATGGAAATAACCATAACTTTTTAGTCAGATAAAAAGCATCACACAATTCAATACCAGAAAAAGCTACTCATCACAAAGAAAGCTACAGAAGTAAAGATAGCTAAAATCTTCTGTAATCCAAGACAGAAAAGCTTCAGAAGTCGATGCTGTCTATAACTAAACTGAGGTCTGGCTCTGAAGAAAAGAATATTTAGGAAAAAGAGATGTCCTTATATTGGTCTGCACCTTAACAAATGCTCTTTGAAGCCCACAAACACTCAAAATATATAGAATATACTTATGCACCATTTTTATGTTTTTAAAAAAAAAAACCTCCAATGAAGCTATTACTGAACTCCTGACACTGTTCATGGAAACATGTCTCAGGAAGACTGGAAGTAACACATTACAGGGCAAAAGATGTCAGGATCTCAACAATTAACCAGAATAAACTGAAGACAGAACTTGCATCTCCCTTCTTGTGGCACAACCTCCTGAACATGAACAGGAGCATTTCCTCCAGGAAGAGCAATAAACTGCAGAGTCACTGAAGTGCTAATTTTCACCAGTAAACACTGCAAAATGTCTGTGACGTGCCACACATCCTGATCTCCAGCTGGGCTGCCTCGGTGTGTCAGCCTGAGTAAAACTGACAGATCCTGCTCCACGTGCTCACACGTGGGTCAGCAGTCCTTACCAGCAAAGTGGACGCGAAAATAACACAAAATAGCATGAAAGTAACATTTTTTTTGACATGCAAACCTACCACAGCCTGCTGTGGAGAGCTCATCGCTTCCATTGGGACAGTCGCGCTCCCCATCACAGAGCCAGTGCTGGGGCACACAGGCGTGGGAGCCCAGGCAGCTGAAGGTGTCTGCAGCACATGTCACTGAGCCTGGGGACACATGGCAGGGGAGCCCTCAGCACTGAACCATCCCAAATCCCCAGCTGGAATACCTTAACCCATGTTTGTATGGTGATGGGTAACGATTAAAGATGTTTGTTTTGAAATCTCAGCGATTATTCCATTCTCCACATTATGATAAACCCACTGGCTGGGATTGTTATACATCAAATTTTCACATAATTCACATAATTCACAGAATCACAAGGTTGGAAGAGACCTTCAAGATCACTGAGTTCCAACTCAGCCCCAACACCTCAACTAAAGCCTGGCACTCAGTGGCACATCCAGGCTTTGTTTAAACACATCCAGGGATGGTGACTCTACCACCTCCCCAGGCAGGCCATTCCAGAACTTTATCACTCTTCCCATGAAAAACTTTTTCCTAATATCCAACCTATATTTCCCTTGGTACAGCTTGAGACTGTGTCCTCTGGTTCGTCAGTTGCTGTCTGGAGAAAGAGACTGACCCCACCTTGAGAACTAAGAACATAATTGCAGCTTCAGGCCCAAAAGGTCTAAACAACAGGGAATCGAGGAGAGCAAACCAGGAGGATGGGACTTCATAACCTGAAGCTGTAATTGGACAATTGACCCCAATATGTAAATGGACCAAAACTTATGTAAGTGTGAAAAATCGTAACCGGTCGTCCATTTTTGTGAACATTTTGGATCCATCTGGGGCAGAGCCAGGGCCAGGCTCTTGCACTGCCCAAAGTGTATCCTTTGAAGGCCTTTTAATAAATACCTACTTTATTCCTTTAACTCTGTCTAGCCTCTGTTCCAGGTCAGCCTCTTTAGGCATCAGTAGAATTACACAAATCATATCGTTCCCATGAAAATGAACCCATCTGCTGGGTGGAGGGGGCTGAAGGAGGAGATCCCTTACACCCTTTAGAGATTCTGTCCTTGTTCCCTTCCCAGCCTCTCCTTGGAACATGTGGTCTCCCTCATTAGCATGATCTGACCCAAGCCAGAACTGAAATGATCCAACTCACCACAGATGGCATCACTCTCATCTAAACCATCTCCACAGTCGTCCTCACCATCGCAGGTCCACTGCTTGGAGATGCACTTGTTTGCAGAGCAAGCAAACTGATTCCAGGAGCAGGATGAATCTGGGGATGACACCAGGCCCTGCATTTGTTAGGTTCACAACATCACTGCATTCCCTGCTATTTAAAGCACAGTTTAGGACTTTTGCACTGCTCCTTTCCCTCTTCCCAGTTTCCATGCATTAAAAGGCTCCATCACTGTACAGTCCCAGTTTTGTTATTCAGCATATTATCAGTTTGTCCAAGAGTTTGCATTCACTAACATATTTTAAAAAATAAACAGTGACACATTCCAAAGGACATTCTAATATTTTCAAATATTTTGTAAGTGGGATAAGGATAAACAGTTTAAAAAAATGAAGCATAGTTTGCATATTTAACAGATGCTACAACTACAGTGAATTGCTTTATTTGGGTAGTAGGACAGAGAAGCCATAGTTCAAGTCTTCCAACCCAGACTTACTCTTGCTATTCCAGAAGTTAACTCCATCTTTAAAAGATATCCTGTTATTTTTTCTCACAAGAAAAAATTCTGTGTTTTTGCTTTATCCCATTTACACTTTTCTATACATTGAAAATAAAAGCTTCTACATTTCAAAATCAGACTGCAAAACTGTCCTAAATCAATGCTATTCTTTTCTGAAAAATTCAGGTCTTGCATTTTTCCCAAGCTTCTCTCTTTAAGAATAAAGTTTATTTTGTTGCAACTGATTTTGATGACAGCAAATTTCAATATTAATATTGAAAAGAATTTGAAGTGATGAAATCTGAATTTAAAGCAGAGCATTGCAACAGGTATTTCAAAATGGGGAAGATCAATCAATGGGGAAAGAAGCATTGATTTAACTCCCTTTCCCCTTTTTTGAGCAAAAGCCCACAAAAATCAGCTAATTCAGTTTACAGTATTGTACACAAGTGTATAACACTTGGAAATGTAAACACCAAGTTATGCTTGACAAATGTGGCCAACAAAAAAGACTTTGACTGTCACAGTGCACAGCACTTCCTAATTTCAAAGTTATGAGATAAAAATATACAATGTAAACTGCAAACCAAATATGAAAGCATGTTAGTGGGAACTGGGTCATGAAGAGAGGAATATAAAATGTTCAGTCATGGTAAGAAGTAAAGGAAAAAACCCACAAAAACCAGAAAAAAACCCCAAATTTCAGGTTTTATTTAAATGGGGAATAGAAAAATTTGACACTGCTTTCTGGTACAATTTCATTACAAAAATAATCCATTCAGGTAATCCATACAAACTGAAAAGACCAGCTGTCACTAGGAGTAAAACCAACCAGCTTTGTGCCTTACTTAGGTAAAATTTAAGAGTCTGAAAAGATCTCAGACAGAACAGACTCTTAACCCAGTTCACAGTTCATGATGTATTTTACTTACATCACTTTTGTCATTACTTTAAACAATTCTATCTGTATGGCCTCTGATGCAAAGCAATGACCACTTTGAGGTTTGGGTATTTCCTGCTGGGCTCCAGACATTGATTCAAATTCGTTATGTCTGTAAAACTCTTCTAATGAGGAGTTGTGAAGAATTAGTGGAATTGTTAAATATTAAAGCAATAGAAAACTCTGTATATAAATATATCCTTAAGAGAGAAAAAATAAAGGGCTTTCATTCTGGCATGAAATAGAATTTAAGGTATTGGCAGCCTGAAGTATTAGAGTTGAATCTGAAAACACAGCATTAAAGATCTTTTTATAGGATCTCTGAGATATAAATGCACACTTCTTTGTTTCCAAAGTGCATTAGTGACTAGAGAAATACAAATAAGACAAAATGCTCACCACAGTGCAATTCATCTACTCCATCCTCACAGTCTTTCTGCCCATCACAAAGCCAGGTGGTCAGAATACATCTTCCACTAGGACAACCAAAATAATTTTCTTCACATGTGGGTTTGTTTTGAACTGTGATAAAATAAAGAATGTAATGTAAAATGGTCTCTACTAGTATGATTAGGAGCCTAATACATTTCTGCTAAATTTCTGAATACTGATGGACAACGTGTTAATGTCTAAAAATGGAAAAAAAATTGTGTTCATAAAAAAAAAGTGATTGCTAAGTAGTTTAGAGAGCTGAAATAGTTTTTTTGATTTTTTTTTTTTTTTAGAGAAGAATCAGAGCACAGCTTCAAACTAAATCAAAAGGCCTAGAGAGGAAAGTAGTTCAGTTTACAGGTTTTGAGGTCAGGCAGGTCAGCACTGCTTGCTGTTTTACACCAGCTGAAGAAATTGCCCTTCTGAACTTTCTGCTGTCATTTACAAGATAGTCTAATTGTGGCAGTATTTTTGTCACTGGGAGAAGCCACAAATCTCATGCATGCACTGACTAACAGGAGCTGCACCAGTGATGCTGGAGCCAGAAGTTTAGACTTGGTCAGAAATTAGAAAGTTCTCCCTTGTCTTTTTAATTTTGTTGAGTCAGAATATAAATTAAAATTTGACTTTTATAAATGCACAAAAACCAGATGTGAGGAAAGAAAACGTGCCACATGTAGAGTTTCATGATGCAAGCAGAAATATTAGTTAATAACAGCTTATTTTGAAAATCTTAAGCAAGGTCTCAGGAAAACACAGGATGGAACTCCAAGCACTGGAGACCACTGAAACTCTCTGTCATGGTTTTCATTATTCCCTCATGTACTGTATTTGTTTTCAGCCTCCTCTCTTTTAAAATGAAAGGTAAAGTAAACATTTATGGCTTCTACAACTGTATGAATGGAAAAAAAAAAAGACTAAAGAAATAAGTGGGATATCTCTGATGACTTGGTAGATATTAAGGATTCCCTAAGCATAGCTACCCTCCATGAGTACTGTGCTGTAATTTTCTGTAAGAACAATGACACTGAACCAAACTGCTAATGGGAATTGCAGTATTCATAACAGAAACAACACTCAAAAACTTAATGTGCCAGAGCTGGTCAGTTTTGAATGAAATGGCAAAGGAAATCACATGTAGGCTGAGTGGGAATGGTATTGGTTCCAAGTAAAGGGAGGAATGATCCAGGCAATTAGTCACATATTAAAATGATGGAACATTTTGGCACACATTTGGAATTCAGAGAGAAGTAATACAAATAAATGAACAATGGAATAAAATGTACATTAGTGTACTTATGCAACATTAGTTTACCGAAGCTGTAGCACACTGCTCTCAACATTTTCCTTGGTATGGGGAAAAAAAAACCCCAACCTTTCTTTGTCTAAAAATACAGCAAATTAAGCTATTTTGACCTTAATGAAGTGTTATATACAACAATTTCTTCATAATTAAGAGAAAATATAGAGAAAATAGGTATTAGAATGGAAACTCTAACTTACTATGCATCTATTTTATAGGACTAATGGAAGTTCTTATTGACAGGTTGGCTGACAGTAGTGCTGAAATCCCAGGTTCCTCTGGATCCTGGTAATATTTTTGTCAATAAATTTGGCACAATATATATGAGAATTCTAATAGAACCTTCTGGTGAAACAACAGAATTATCACACAAAAAAAAAGGAGTATTAAATTGAAAAAATCAGATTATGTCCACTACCATGCAAAAATTTGACGAACATTGAACAACATAAAATTAGAAGTTTTAACTTTACACATGGATAAAATTTATTATTTAGTAATTATTTAACTCTAGTTCTTAAAGGAAAGAGAGCTACTGGTCAACAGGAGGTTAATTTCACTCTAGAATGAATCAATTATAAAAACAAATAGAAATAAACAATGTTTTCATTTTCTACTTAATATTCTCAAACTCAAATGAGAGGTTCTGGATAAAAATGGAGCAAACATAGAAGTGTCCTCCTTCATTAGGGAAGAATTGAATATTGTGAATAATTCATTGGTTAACGTTAAATAGAACCTCAGTCCTGTGTCTGGGGCTCAAATTGTCATGATCCTTTCCTCCTGGCTGAAGACCAGAACTATCACAAAAGCAATAACCCCGGATTCTACCCTGGCAGCCTATTCCAAAGACCTCTACCAAATAAAAGAGAAAGTAAAACAAGTCAGCAAGAAAAGAAATACCACCCACTAATGCAATAGCTAATAAAAGTTCCTGAGTGATTATGCTGATGCTTGATGAGCTTGACATTTTAATGACTCATGTTTTATTTAAATAAAAATGATAAATGACAGACCTAACCTGGAGGAAATAAAAAGCTAGACATTACAGTTTGCTTCAGAAAAAAAAAAATCAGTATTCATTGCAATAATTTGCATAATCCCAGGAAACAGAAAATAAAGGTGAATAAACTGCATTCAACATTGTAAAAATCTCTATGTTGAATAAACCAGTATTGACTGAATAAACATTTTGCAACACAATTAGAAACACTCTCCCTCCTCAAATAGGACTTTTTTCTTTGTTTAAAAGGTAAATTAATGTTTTGGGTTTGGTTTTTTAAATTTTTTTTACAGTTACCTGGGCATTTTAATTCATCTGTATAATCTCCACAGTCATTAGACCCATCACAAATCCATTCTGGCAGTATACAGAGGGAAGTGGAATTACAGCTGATGAATCCTGAAGATTTGATCCCAAGTTTATAGAAGTAAGCACAGTTTGTATTATCTGGAAAGAGACAGAAAATTACCACACACCTAACACAGCCTGAGAGCCTCAACGTTTAATTTGCACCTTGGGCTGGCGGAGCCCATGTAAATGTTGTAATCCCAAGCAGCAACACCCAGGAATGAACTGCTCCATAACAAGGAATAATCAGGTATCACTGTGCCTCTCCGAGTGACCCTCGGAGCGTCCCGGCTGGCTGTGGCACAGTGACAGCGGGGGACACTCTCCCGAGCTCCAGGGCAGGCAGGAGGGGGCTGAGGCTCTCGCCTTGGCAGGGGAGGCAATGGCACGGCGGCGGCGGAAGGAGGAGGGGACTTTGGATGGAGATAGAAATCTGGATTTATTGCAGAGGTGGAATATAGGGATCCACAGCCCCGGGGAGCCTCTAACCAAAGATACTGAGCTCAGTGTAACAACTTATAAAGGGAAGCAGGAACAGAGGAGGGGGTTTGACAGGGAGCCAAACATGGGGGTGTGGAAATTGGGAAGATGGGCACTTGGGGAAACCAATAGGGGCATTCTGAGGGAGGAGCCCCAGTGCCTGAACCAATCACTCAATGCCCTTGATGGAAGTTTCTAGGGGAAGGGAGGGGCTGCCAAGTGATGGACAGGACACTGGGGAGGGGCTGAGGGAATGACTCAGCCATTATTAATGAGTGAAGGGGTGGAGGCAAGGGATTGACAGGGAGGAGGAGGGAGGAGACAACATGGGCTGAACCATTATAGTAGGGGAGAACTGGGATAAACCAAGGTACAGAACTATTGCAGTGAAAACATATAAAAACACAACACAACAATCAGGGAGCAGCTGCTGGGAGGGAGCATGAACACAAACTCACTGCAGTTCTTTTCATCCGAGGCATCTGCACAGTCAATGATCTGGTTGCACTGCGCTGATTTCCCGACGCAAACCCCATCTGCACAGCGGAATTCTGCCGGGGCGCACGCCGAGTCTGCGACATATGGTTATAAAGGATGTAAATTGGTGTGCTAAACACACTCTTCAGATGCACATCAGACACATGATGATGCTTAAGCCTTCTGCCTTTCAGAATGAGGCATTCAGAACACACTGTACCTTCCAGCAGACATATGATTTGGAGTTTATTACACCTTATAAGTTGCTAATTTTTTAATTTATTTTTTTAGCTAAAAGCATCTTTAGGTAATTTAGTTCATTTTGAGATAATCAATTGTCCTTGTTTTGCACAATTGCAGATTTCCCTGGGTGGCTGCTATTAGTGAAAAAATTGTGAGTCACGAGAGAACTGTTTTTTTTCTTGTGGAGAAGTCTTCATAACATTAATAAGAGAGACTTCTCTCCCTAAGTGAACTGAAGAAAGACCTTTCTAGAAGCGGTAAATTTACTGAAATTTTAGGTTTTGCTTCTTTATACTTTCAGTGGGAAAGAAAAGGTTGTGGGGGGAGGAGAAATGTTCTGAAGGTTTTGTTCTGAATCTTATTACTCTTTCTTTTAGTTACTTTAATAAATTTTTCTTTATACCCTTTTAAAGTTTTGAGTCTGCTTTGCCTTTCTCCGAATCCTGCCTCACAGCAGGGAGTGAGTGCATTGGTGATTGGCCAGCACTGAACCCACCACACTCATTGGTGCATTGGCTGGAAAATCTCAAAATTGGCAAAATCTCACACAAAACCACTACACAAAATTGGTGTTTCCACCCGGTTTCGAACTGAAACTGCCACATCATAATTTGAGAGAGGAAGAAGTTTTCAGGATCATTCATTAATCTCTCAGATTTATTTCTTGTAAAACCAGCTTGGGGTTCTTTCCTATATGTTTTTCCTTCTACATATACTTAGATAATGATTAAAAATAATTTGGTGTCTTCAAAAAAAAGCTTACTACTATAGCTATTTAGCTTTTAGTTATAAATCACTTGGAATAATATCCCTGCCAACCTTTTTTTTAACTAAGGATTTCTGTGGTTTGCTTGCTGGTCTATATGCATTGGCTGTTGCACGGATATAAATATTCATGTTAAAAGATACAAATCAAAAAACAATTCTGACACCAAGAGGAGAACAATTCTAGTAAGCTTTGCAAAGGACATGGACACTGCCATGCATCTGAGAAGCAGAGAAATAGAGCATTTGCTGCTTCAGAGAAGAAGCACATGCAGAGGAGAAATCACCATCTTTCAATGTGCCTGCAGTAAAGTTACTCTTTCATTACTTCATAGAAGATACAGGACCTGTATTTTATATTTTATAAATATAAACCATAAAATATTATGTGTATAATGTATATGTATATTTTATAGCCAAACTGCTCTCCTCCTAGAAGACTGTAGGTGCAAACCAAAAATCAGCCTTTGCATCAATCCCACCACATGATTAAATCACACGTTATTTTCCACCTACTTCTATTTGCATAATGAGTATTTACAAAGCAATATACCAAAATCACCTTGGAAATAAGATGCCATTTACCTTTGCAGTCAAATTCATCAGAGTTGTCACCACAGTCATTGGCACCATCACAGACTTTGTCACTGGGAACACAGCGGCGATTGGAGCACGGCTTGAAGCCCTTCCGACAGCCTCTGTTTTCTGGAAAGTTAAATACCAGCTCACGATTGGATTGACACCTCATGAAAACAGCCTTACCCTCAATCCAAAAAAACATTCCAGAACAACAATTTAATTGGTGATGCATTCCAAACTGCAGGGAAAAAAACTTCAGAAATTGTTCATCTATCATGCAGCATAACTTGGACCAATATAGGGATAAAGAGCAATAAATGAAAGCATGATGAGAAAGAATGACAAAAAAAAAAAAAGAAAAAGGGAGGCCTAATTCCCAGTTTTCATTATCTTTTGGTACAAAATGCCCATGTACTTTAAATGCATTTGTTTTGACACACTTGTTTGTGGAGAATGTTTACATGAGGCATCTCACAGAATGAAGCACACTAAATTTGGCCTTAACCAAAGCAGGAAAAAATGGGGAATAAAATAATAACAAATATTAACAGAGAATAATAATTGAGCACCAATACCAACACTGTTCTGCTCAAGAGCACTATTGAAGAATGTATGAATTTTACATATAATGATATGTTTGAAAATTCAGGACTGATTTACTAAAGCCCTAATTATTGCAGAAGTCACAATAATAATGTTCACTGCATTAGTTAATCAAAATAATGAGCCCAGCACTCTGTTCTTGATCAGATTCAGAAAGCAACACCCTGTATATGACCTAGTGCATGAAAGGACCCTATTTCTTCCTGTTTTTTTTCTCCAATGTGTAGCAAAATATTTGGTACAGTTGATTTAAATGAGGCAAAGTGTTCACTGTCACACTGCAAATTAATAGAATGTCCTTCATAAAATTATGTTGCAAATCCATGGAAGGACAAATTGTTGGTTCTCAGAATCACAGAATGGGTTTGAAGGGACCTTAAAAACCATCTTCTTCCACCCCAGGCCATGGGCAGGGACACCTTTCACTGTCCCAGGCTGCTCCAAGCCCTGTCCAACCTGGCCTTGGACAATTCCAGGGATGAAACAGCCAAAGCTGCTCTGGGCAACAAATCTTGTATTTATAAATCTATTTATAAACTTAATAAGTAGAATTTATATATTTTACAGTGCTGTACTATAAGGTATCTTTAAAAAAGCAGTTAGCCATATTTTCCTTATTTTTGTTCTAGAGACAGAAACATGAGAACATTTGAGATGGTTTTTATTGAGTATGTCAGCTAATACATGAAGTTTGCAAGAAAAAGATATTTTCAGGTAATTTTTTCCATGTCATGTCAAGGTTCTCTTAATGTGTGTTGGCATTTTCTTCCTGGGCATCCTGGCCGAGCAGTTGGTGTGAACAAGTAGAAAAGTCACAGAAGAGGCAGTCTAAGTGTGTATAACACCAAAATGACAACAGGAAGGTGAAAGATCTGGAAATACCCACCACAGTAGAAAAGTTTCTCATCAGACTTGTCCTTACAGTGAACAATGCCATCGCAAGTCAGCTGATAATCAATGCATTCACCATTCCCACATTCAAACTCTGAGTAGATGTTGCAAGTAGAATTTTTACCTAAAAATAAACCACATTAACACGTAATTTTTAAAAGCTTTTACAACTAATGAAAATGAGAAAAAATGCTGGCTCCATTTCAATTTTGACCTACATGAATTTTGAAAACCTGAGTACAAAACAGTAAAACACACCATGGCATCAAAACTTAAAAGCTTCTACAAAGAAAATCTGTAATAGAAAAAAATATTGACAAATATCCATGAAGGAACATGTAGTGAAACAATTCACAAACACTCATTCTGATAAGACAAGAACTTTGGAATACTGTGCTCAGCTTCCTTCCACTCAGCCGTGCCTTCCCAACCTCCAGCTTGAATGATACAGCCTAAACTCTGAGGCAGAAAACCTGCTGCTTCCATTTTACTTATTTATTTTATTCACAAAAACTCTCTCATTCTCATCTAGTCAATGTTTTATCTATTATTTTAGAAGAGAACCAGGTGCACGTCTAAAATTTTTTCCTCTTTTACTTAAGAAACAAAAACATTTCACAAATTGGACACAACAACTTGATCATGAACTTCAGGATAGGTCATACATCTGCTTCGTAAACATGATTCTAACCAAAATATCAAAGTGGTGAGAAATGAGGAGCATTCAGGACAACTCAAGAAGAAGCACAATGGAGAAATGGTATCCAATTGTTATGCTTCTGTCTTGTTTCCATTAAAATCACTTCAGCACAAATTCAGGAAGAACCAATGTCTGCTATATGCAATAGCCAAGCCAATATAAACTGAAAGCATTTCTTGATTTGATTCAAATATGAAGAAAAAGTACTGAAAATATAGATTCTGAACAAGGTGAGATCTGGTCTTGAGTATGATTTATTTAGTCCTTTACATTTGAAGTATTTTTTATCACTTTTACCTCCATTTTCTAGCATTGTAAGAACTTATGGAGAATAATTCTCAATTACATTTGTAGTTCATCTGGTTCAGCATCTTAGACTGCAGTCTTTAGAAAAAAAAATTAAAAGAATAAAAGTATATATAGTATAACCTGCCCTCAGTTCAAGTCTAACTGGACACCCTTGTAGAGATTACTTCAAACTCCATCTTGCAGAAACAAAGAATTTTAAATGCCTTTCAAATGGTTTCTTTGATGACAAGTAAGTAGCCAGAGTAGTCATTACCCATATCATCATCTCTCCCTCTTAAAATTTCACTGAAGCTTTGTCTCAAGACTCTTGACTGGCAGTAAGTCATACAGCCTAATTACACTGTGAAAGGACAGTTAATTCCTTTTCTCAGCTGGAATTGCTAACTTTCAATTTTATTGAGTATCACTTTCAATTCTGTTATGAAGAAAGAAACTTTTGATCTCAAAGCTAAACTGAAGTCTGTCTTGTTTCCATCCTTTCTGTGCTACTCTACTCCATCATTTAATGTCTTTTTTTTTTTCCTGATAGCTCAGATCAACATTTCCTGCAAACATTCTACAGAATAATTTAGAAAATTAAATCTTATTTCATGTCCTAGATGACAATTTAAACATGGTTTTACCTAAGAGCATCTTTAAGAGTTGCGATACATTTGGAAAATATAAATGTCATATAATTATAAAATAAATTGTTAGGCATGTGAATTAATCTGCTGAACCTCTCTCACTTCAACTGCCAATCACTGTTTTGACAACACAGAGGGATAGGTGAGAAAGTGCTTTGATTAAGGTTCAACTTCAGTAGCTTATCCCAGGAAGGATATATACAGATATTTCTATCTCAGTAGTAATAGTGATAAATACGCAAAAATCCTATTAATAAGAAACAGTATCCCACCACCATAATAGGAGTTTAAGGAGAGTATGAACACTTTTTAACCCCCCAAAAGACTTACAAGACAAAAGAGTTAAAAGCCTGGTTTGTGCCGAATAGCCAGATCAATTTTTACAGTATATAGAAGAAATAAAATTAATGGCGTGGGCCAACTGTCCTATGAAAGCCAAGTGCTTCACAGCACAGAAAAGCATCGTGTCAGCCACCATTACTTACTCACACATCTGTTATCATCTATCAGGACTCTGTCCCCTCTGCACGAGCAGTTCACTCGTCCATCAGGCGTCAGAAGGCACAAATCATGGCAGCCTCCATTCATTTGTGCACAGGGAGATAACTCACCTGGAAGACAAATGACAAGAGATGAACTCTATTTTATTAAATTTGCTTTAATGGCCACTGTCTTTGAGAGAGCAAAAGTCCCCATATCTCAGATTCATGGGCAATTGATTTAGGTTTTATCAGTCAGATGAAAATGTCAGCATCCCTCAGATGCTGGTGTGCTAAAGATAAACAAACACCTGGAAAATAATAATTTGAAAAACCTGCAACATTCAGAACTGTAGAAATTTCACAGTAAAGTATTTAACTGCTACCCACTGAGCTCAATGCCCATAGCAGAACATTCTGAATAATGCTTATTTACTTGGTGTCCTGGGTTGTAAGATCTGT
>WBNO01021281.1:3325-19173 GCA_013400575.1 Peucedramus taeniatus | reverse complement strand
CCTAAGGCTCAGCCTAATGGATCCTGTGTGTCTGGGGTGTGTCCCAAGGCTGGAAGAGGTGACAAGTCCTGGGCTCCTTCCACCTCTCCTGAGGAACACCTGGGATGTGGGAGCATGTTGGAGTCCTGGATGCTGAGAATTTCAGACTTTCTGTGCTGACAGACTCTGACTCCCAAGAAAACACTGCATTGACCTGAAGCCATAGAAAAAACTCCCAAAATTAATTAATAACATTAAAATTACAAGTGTGTAATTTAATTAGAAGTTATATCATATCACAAAGTAGAAAACTTAGTTTTAAAATATAACAATATATATAAAAGTTTTAAAACAATAACTGGTTGTTCTTCTTCACCTTCTTCATCATAAATTTGAGTAGTATTTTATAATTAGAGAAGTTCTCATTGCAGACTTCAAGTAAATAATTATTAAGTTAAAAATAAAAATAATTTGTGTAATTTCTTCATTAATTAGTTTAACCTTAGAAAACCACATAATCAACCATTTTGTAACTTATTAGTAAAATACTATAAAACTCACAACTTGTAATATAAATAAAAAATAATAAACTTCTAAATCTAAGCATGAAATACCATCTCAAGTATCTTAAATCCCAACCTTAAAAACAACAAAAACCCCCAAAAATCAACATAGAGTGGAGCAGAGTCTGGGGGGCTCTGGCTCAGTCCCTGGGCCAGGGAGCCCTGGAATGTTCTGGGGACTCCTGGAATGTGCCAGGCAGGAGGACCCAGGGCTGCTCCTGGCTTTGCAGGGAGGGACTCAAACTGTTATCTAATAAATAAATAAATGTTATTTTGTGCTTGCTGGCCCATCTGAAACAGCACCTCGGTACCTGTGGGCGTTTAGGGTTTAAATCAGCATGTGTGTGCTCCAGAGGGGTGGATCAGTGGATCTCTGTGCAGATCAGGAAAAGGAGAATTTCTGGGTGGGGAAGTGACCCAGGAGCAGAGCTGGCTCTGGTGGAGTTTGCTGTGTCCCTCTGGATCAGGATCTCAGCAGCCCCCCTGAAACTCCTGCTGCTGCACTGAGCACCTCAGAGCAGGGGTAAAGCTAAAATTTGAGATTTGGCAGCAAATTTCTGAGCTTCAGAATGTTTCGTCCTTTGAAATCCACCACAAAACCCCCCAAAGCCTTCAATACACATTTGATGTGGTATCTCCCACTTAGAAAGAGCCACTTAGAGATATTTATCCAGTGACTTGTTAAAGCAGCTATAAATAATCCATCAGTGCTGCAGGGATGGCTGGTAATGTTCCTTTATTTACGGGAGGTGTGCTTTGTGTGGAGCAGGGAGTTTTCCTTAACTCCATAATTCCCAAAGTACTCTTGTGTGGACTGCAATATCTGACAGATAATGTAGGCTAGAACACAGATCAAGATATAAATTAGCAAAAGTGTGTCCTGAGGCTTCTCTGATAGCACACGCAATACTTTTCCCCTTAATTATCTTGTCATGATAATTTCCTTTAATTATCTTGCCATAATAAATTCAGTAGGTGAATTAATCTGGAATAGTCACGGGGCAGCACGTGATTCTGACAGTTTTGGATTTGCTGTCAAGGTTTTTGCTGACAAACTAGAATCCCTCTGCTCCCTCAAAGAGCTGTTTGATGTTAATAGTGCCCTATTTTCCTCACATCCCATATTTCTCCGTGACAAAGCTGAAGGCAGAGCAGAGGGAATTGTGCAGTGAGTGGCAGAGCTGTGATTTGGGCTGTGGGAAATCAAACCTGGTGGTTTAAATGGGCCAGAGAAGTTCTGCAAACCTTTGCTGAGAGAGTTTGCTATTTGATTTAGAGGATGTGGGAGTTTTGGAGGCCTTTTTTGTGGGTTAAAAATAAAAAACCAACAAAATACACACAGAGAAAACCACTTTTCTTCCATGTAGAGATTTCAGATCCACAGGGAGCAACAGCCCACAGCCCCGGTGGTGTCACAGCAGGACCTCGGGGGGCTTTCCTTGGTGGTGTTTGGGTGGAGAGGCTGGGATGGGGCATGGGAATGGCTTTTCCAGGAGGGACAGGGTGAGCAGCACCGTGGGTGCAGCCACAGACAGAGCTGGGCTCATCCCTCCTGTCCCTCACCTGCAGCAGGGCCAGGGCGCTGGGGAGTGCCCCAAATTCCATGGGACAGAGGGGAATGGCCCCTGTTCCTGGGATAATGGGAAAGTCCTGTGTCCCTGGGATAATGGGAAAGGGCTGTGTCCCTGGATCAAGGGGAAGGTCCCTGTCCCCAGGATCAAGGGGAAGGTCCCTGTCCCCAGGATCAAGGGGCATGTCCCTGTCCCCGGCTGAAAGGGAAGGTCCCTGTCCCCAGGATCAAGGGGCATGTCCCTGTCCCCGGCTGAAAGGGAAGGTCCCTGTCCCCAGGATCAAGGGGCATGTCCCTGTCCCCGGCTGAAAGGGAAGGTCCCTGTCCCCAGGATCAAGGGGCATGTCCCTGTCCCCGGCTGAAAGGGAAGGTCCCTGTCCCCAGGATCAAGGGGCATGTCCCTGTCCCCGGCTGAAAGGGAAGGTCCCTGTCCCCAGGATCAAGGGGCATGTCCCTGTCCCCGGCTGAAAGGGAAGGTCCCTGTCCCCAGGATCAAGGGGCATGTCCCTGTCCCCGGCTGAAAGGGAAGGTCCCTGTCCCCAGGATCAAGGGGCATGTCCCTGTCCCCGGCTGAAAGGGAAGGTCCCTGTCCCCAGGATCAAGGGGCATGTCCCTGTCCCCGGCTGAAAGGGAAGGTCCCTGTCCCCAGGATCAAGGGGCATGTCCCTGTCCCCGGCTGAAAGGGAAGGTCCCTGTCCCCAGGATCAAGGGGCATGTCCCTGTCCCCGGCTGAAAGGGAAGGTCCCTGTCCCCAGGATCAAGGGGCATGTCCCTGTCCCCGGCTGAAAGGGAAGGTCCCTGTCCCCAGGATCAAGGGGCATGTCCCTGTCCCCGGCTGAAAGGGAAGGTCCCTGTCCCCAGGATCAAGGGGCATGTCCCTGTCCCCGGCTGAAAGGGAAGGTCCCTGTCCCCAGGATCAAGGGGCATGTCCCTGTCCCCGGCTGAAAGGGAAGGTCCCTGTCCCCAGGATCAAGGGGCATGTCCCTGTCCCCGGCTGAAAGGGAAGGTCCCTGTCCCCAGGATCAAGGGGCATGTCCCTGTCCCCGGCTGAAAGGGAAGGTCCCTGTCCCCAGGATCAAGGGGCATGTCCCTGTCCCCGGCTGAAAGGGAAGGTCCCTGTCCCCAGGATCAAGGGGCATGTCCCTGTCCCCGGCTGAAAGGGAAGGTCCCTGTCCCCAGGATCAAGGGGCATGTCCCTGTCCCCGGCTGAAAGGGAAGGTCCCTGTCCTCAGGGTAAAGGGGAATGTCCCTGTCCCCGGATCTCGTTAGCTGGGCTCTGGGCAGCCTCCTTAGCGGTTAGAGCTGGCCCATCCATCAGGGCTGTCCCTGGCAGCCTCCAGGAGCTCGGGAAGCCTTTAAGTACAGGCAGCTGCAGCGGGCTGGGATCAATAACTGCAATCGTTCTCCCAAAGCGGCTGAGCGAGGCTCAGCCCGGCCTGGGGACAGCCATCAGTCACTCCTGCTGCCCCCGGGCGTTCCTGGCAGGGTGAGCACTCAGGAGGAGTTCTCAGCTCCGCTTCCATGCAGCTTTTGCCTTTTCCTGCTCTGGAGGTTCTCCAAGCTGCAAGGCTGCCTCGCCGATCCCCTCTCCAAAATGGGGTTACTTTGGAATTCTGGAGAAGGAGAACAGCCTCTCTAAGCAGCTGCCACCAAGGGCAACACAGACCTGGAGCCTCAGTGAGAGAGGGGAAACCAATGGGATGGAGAGCAGCAAGGAAAATTTGGATTTCTTGGTTTTGAGGTGTGGGGGGATACAGAGGAAGGATTAGGAGCAAGGCAGAGGCACCACAGACTTCACTGTTTCTCATTTGAGATTGCATTTTCCCATCTTCCAGGATTATGGCACCTGCTCAGCAGCTGCTGCCTTTAAAACTAGGTTTGGAAAGGAAAGTGCAGCTCTGTACATCAGTGATGGGCTGCACACAGAATGTCACCGTGGGTGACACCAGAGTGGCAGAGGCAGAGCAGGCAGCTGACACTGAAACAAGGAGAAACTGAAATCATGCACCTTCCCCATCCAGGCAGAGTTGGAGAGGTGCTGCACACTCAGGAAAAGCAGAGTTGTGTTCCTGTGGTTATTTGTGTTACAAATTCCATCCTGCTTTAGAGCATCTTCCTTTGCTCCTGGCTTCTCACTCACCTTCCCAGCCCTCTGATTTCTGTGGTAAATGGGGTGGGAGTTCAGTGCCATTTGCTGCAGGTGTTGGGATGCCAGCAGAGGGGACAGGGAATGTTTTCAGCTGCAGAATTCCTTGTGCAGGGATTTCTCAGTGTTCCACTTTCATTGTAACTCCTGCAGGCTGTGAAGGAGCACCAAAGGCAAACACTGCCCTTTTCTGGATTAGGAAATACTTGTGGGTCTCTCCTGTTTGGTTCTTGTCCTGTCTGCAGACACTGCCCCATCCCTGGCAGTGCCCAAGGCCAGGCTGGACAGGGCTGGACACCCTGGGACAGTGGGAGGTGTCCCTGCCATGGCAGGGGTGGCTCTGGGTGGGATTTGAGGTCCCCCCAACCCAAACCTTTCTGTGACTGTAATTTTCCCTCTGTGTGACCTCACAGCATCCTTGTGCTCCTGAGTTGCCTGCACTTTATTCCAGATGTCAGAATCCCTTTTTCCCTGACCCCGGGGCTCTCAGCCATGGGTGAAGCACAGGCGTGCACCCAGGATGTGTGAGCAGTGGCAGTGCCAGCTGTGGGCTGCCAGGTGTTCTGGACACCCCTGCACCAGGAATGGCAGCGAGCCCAGCAGGAAATGAGGCCAGGGCAGAAGAGCTCCAGAGTTGTTACAGACACACATGAAACTATTGCTGTTCCCAAACATCCCAAGGGGCTCTGTGTGTGTGCTGTCACAGTGACTGTGCTCTAAAGATGCAGCTTTCATTGCTGCTGCTCATGGAGCTCAGTGCAGGGGCTGCCAGCAGTGTGCTGCTGTTAAAATGCCTGCTGGGATGGGATCCCATCCCATGGCCACAGGATGAGCACAGCTGCACACATCTGCCAAGCATCAGCACTCAGGGCTGAAGGCAGGGTGGGCCAGGGCCCAGCTGGAGGGGATGAGAATGGACTGAAAGCACAGCCAAGGAATGTGCCTGCTCTGGCAAGGGGGAAGCCAGGAGGAGCCAGGCTGAGCAGCTCTTGGGACATGGGAACTGTTTGGGGAAAGGTTCCTGTGCACCAGGGTCTGTGACTGTGCCAAGGGCTGATGGCATCCAAAGGGCTTGAAGGGGTATCCCCGAGGAGAACAGGGTGCTCCTGCCTGAGTGCCCACATGCACCCAGCCTTTTTTAACCCTTTGCTTTATTTCTGGCTCCTACTGTCTTTTCATTAAACTTTTCCAATTTTACCAGGAGACTGGACAGGTTTTTCACAAGGAGGGTTTGGACACTGCCCCCAGGGATGCCCAGGGTGGGATTGTTGGGGGTCTGGGTGGGGCCAGGGGATGCACTTGATGTTCCCTGAGGTTCCCTCCCAGCTCAGGAGAGTCCAGGATTCCATGAAATGATGATGCTATTAAAGGCATATTCTGTGTTTCCCTCTTGTTTTCTAATGGCTAAAGAGCAAAACATTCCGAAGACTTTAGTGTTGTAAGGAATAAAAAACCTCTGCTCTGAGTCCAGCACTGGTAATAAACTCCTGACACCTCGATGTTGTTCTGTTACCCCTTCCTGTTAATGGAAATTCTCTAATTCCTTGGATTAGCCTCCCTCCCATGGGATTCAGGTGTGTAAAACTCCTGTTCTTCACCCTCGCATCCTCCCTGGGTGTGGGAGAACGTTTGTGGTGTGGTTTTCTTCTTATTTCATTTTAAATAAACTGAACCCCTCATTTACAGTGGTTCCTAAGCAACAACGGAACAGGGGGGAAAAGCCAAACAAGCACCAGGTAATTTGTGTTTCCTTGCTGGAGCTTTAAAATGATGCTAAAGCGTGGCTCTGGAGCCTCTGACAGGGGAGGATGCTCGCAGTGAGGGGCTGGTAATTCCTCCTTGCAATCTGCAGCTCCTCAGCCTTTGATTTAAAACTTTTTGCCTTCTCTGGCCCTTCCTGAGCGCTGGGGAGGAGCTGGGGTTTGGCAAATTTAACCTGAAGCACTGAACAGTGGATCAGTGGGAGTTACTGGGAACGTGGCTGGAGCAGGGAGAGCTCCTGAGCTGTGTCAGAGCCTGGGAGGGGACAGTGCCACTGTCCCCGAGGTCCCACAGCCACAGGACTGGCCCCAGCTGGGTCTCCTCACTCCCCAGTCATGCACGTTCAGAACATGATTTTACTCTCTCCTTATTTTTATTCTTTTTTTTTTTCTTCAGTGTTCAGTTTTCAGATTTTCATTTTCAGGGCTTTCAAGGTTCCAGACAAAGCAGCTTTGCCCAAAAGTGTCACACTCCATTAGATTTTTTCCTCTTTTTTTTTTTTTTTTTTTTTTTATTTTATTTTAATGTTGTTTTCTCCCCTGCTCTTCCCTCTGCAGTCTCTCTTTGCCATCAGGAGCTGGGCTGGTGCCTGGAAGGATTCTCTGTATGAAAGAAGTGGTGTCATGTCAGGGAGAGCTCTTTGTTTCCACCAGCCTGTCAGGCTGCTATGAAGTGTTTTATACCCTTATTCCATTTGTGTTTCTGCCTGGCAAATACTTCCTGAGCAGTGGAACTGTGGTACTGCACACGTGAATCTGGTTTCTGGGTTTAAGTTTTTGTTGGTTTGTTTTCCCATGGCTGTTTTGTAGCTCACAAAGGGGTGAGCAGAGGCACCAGGTGTTTCCCACAGGTCTCTCTTCCAGCCCTTGCTCATTTTGTGACAGATTTGGCTCTAAATTGTTCCATACCCAGAAGTATCAGTAGAGAAAATGCTCTTACTTTTTTTTTTTTTTTGCCTTATGGAGAATTTAATTACTAATTACCCCAGTTCTTCTGCTCTGGCTGCTTTATGTTGTGGGACTTCATTGCCCAATAAAGCACCGGCTGTGGGGTTTTTTCCTGAGCACAGAGTGCTCCAGCCAGGAGCTTCTCCTGGGTTTGTTTGGGTTTTACCAACACACAGAAAAACACTTGGGCAGGCTGGAAACAAAATCCTCATTTTCTCTGCAGTTTCAGCCCCTGCAGATACAACAGAGCAGGAGCAGAACCCCAGAATGGTTTGGGTTAAAGGGACCTCAAACCCCACCCAGAGGCACCCCTGCCATGGCAGGGACACCTCCCACTGTCCCAGGGTGCCCCAGTGTCCAACCTGGCCTTGGGCACTGCCAGGGATCCAGGGGCAGCCACAGCTGCTCTGGCAATTCCAGCCCAGCCAGCAATTCCCAATTCCCAATCTCCCATCCATCCCTGCCCTCTGGCACTGGGAGCCATTCCCTGGGTCCTGTCCCTCCAGCCCTGTCCCCAGTCCCTCTCCAGCTCTCCTGGAGCCCCTTCAGGCCCTGCCAGGGGCTCTGAGCTCTCCCTGGAGCCTTCTCCTCCCCAGGTGAGCATTCCCAGCTCTCCCAGCCTGGCTCCAGAGCAGGACACCTGCAGGGTGGGGAATCCCCAGGGATTTTTTGGTGCCCCTCAGGAGCTGGAAGCTTCCCATGAGCTCCATCAGGGAATCCCTCGAGCTGGGATGTGCCTGGAGCTTCAGCACTGGTTCAAATGCTGACAGTTCCCAGTTTGGCACATTCTAATGGATGCACGATTAAGCTGGGGACAATAAGTGACTCAGTAAAAGGCAGAGGAGGGGAAATCCACCGGCTCCGGGTCGGTTCCAGGGATTCCCTCGGGATGGTGGGAGGTGAGGGGTGAGCACAGCTGGAGGTGGGAGCTGATGTCCAGCAATGCCTGTCAGGCAAAGCCTCTCATCCCCGAGCCTGGGGGAGCTGCCTGGGCTGAGTGCAGGGAGCTGTGGCTGTGTGTGACAGTGACACTGGGGCACACCAGGGGCCGGGGTCACTCTGCAGGAGCTCATTCTGGAGGCCAGTTTCTGGCTGGGATTGTTCGGGGGCAGAGGAAGGCTCAGGCTGCTGATGACTGGCTTTTTTATGGCTCAGTAAAGAAGCTGACATGGAATTCTGGTTACTCACCAGGATAACAACCCCCAAATCTGTGTCTGCAGCCCGCAGCTCTCCCGGGTGCAGGAGGAGCCACCCTGCCCCGGCCACCCCGGGCACTGCCAGCGACTGACTCCTGTAAACTTCGGGTTTGCTGGGGTTTACAGCAGGGATTTAGAGCTGGAAGCTCCTGCAGAGTAAAGGTGGGTTGAAAACAAGGCTTCCATTGTAATGTGAGCTGCTAGTTAAAAGCATGACGATCACAGAATCTGGTGGCTCACAAAATGGTTTGGGTTGGAAGGGACCTTGAAGATCATCCAGTTCCAACCCATTATCTGTAATTTTGTGTAGTGCTCCTTAAATCTGACAATTGCAAGAGAATTCTTGCTGCCTGATGGTTTCCCTGCCCTGTCCCCACTGTGGATATGTGTCCATTTCACCTTTTGTTCAACACTCACAGAAACCTGGAAATAAACCCCAAGGTGCCCAAAGGAGCAGCAGGGAGAGCTGCTGTGAGCTCTCCTGCCCATCCCAGGGGAAAGCTCTTCCTGTGCCTGTGGCTGGAAAGGCCCTGCAGAGGTTCCAGTCTCCTCATTCAACAGCAGGAAATGCTCAGTCTGGAATTCTTTATTCCAGTGCCTAAAGGGGAAGCAGAGGAAAGGGGGAGAGGGACTTTCCCCAAGGATGGGGAGAGACAGGACAAGGGGGAATGCACCAAGAACAAAGAGGGCAGGGATGGATGGGATCCAGAGAATTCTGTGAATTCTGTGATAGCTGGGAGATTGGGAATTGGGAATTGCTGGCTGGGCTGGAATTGCCAGAGCAGCTGTGGCTGCCCCTGGATCCCTGGCAGTGCCCAAGGCCAGGTTGGACACTGGGGTTGGAGCAGCCTGGGACAGTGGGAGGTGTCCCTGCCATGGCAGGGGTGGGATGGGATGGGATTTAAGGTCCCTCCCAGCCCAGGGCTACCATGGTTCCCTGTGGTTCCCCGTGGTTCTCTGTGGTTCCCTGTGGTTCTCTGTGCTTCTCCTTGGTTCTCTGTGGTTCTCTGTGGTTCCCTGTGCCTGGGGGTGCTGAGGGGCAGCCAGGGTCGGGCTGGCTCTGCTGCCCAGCCCATCTGGGAGTGCCCATGCCAGCCGGGAATGCCCATCCCAGCTGTGAGTGCCCAGCCCAGCTGTGAGTGCCCAGCCCAGCCGGGGGTGCCCATCCCATCTGGGAGTGCCCATCCCATCTGGGAGTGCCCAGCCCATCTGTGAGTGCCCATCCCATCTGTGAGTGCCCCCCTGCAGCAGCTGCAGCCCTGCAGGGCCCGGGCTGGGAACGGGCTGGGGGCTCTGAGCCCCGGGCCTGGCTGGCTCTGCGGGGCTGGAAGGACACTCGGAGGGACAGGGGGACAGGCAGGGCTCCGTGGCTCTGTCCCTGTCCTCTGGTTCCAGCTGGGGGCCGTGGCTGTGACCCCTGACCCCTGCAGCCCTCAGCTCTGCAGCCCCGGGAGTGCCTCCCAGTTCCCAGTGCTGCCCTTCCCACGAGCTCTTTCCCCTTCCAGGGGTTATTTTCCACAGCAAAGCTGCTTTCAGTAGTGGCTGCACCTTCCCAAACTTTGCCTTTCAGTCTCAGAGCCAACACCACCACCACGTCCTCACTGCTGCAAACAATAAAAATTCTGGGACCAATTGCTCCTTATTGGGGACAATCTTAAAAATATTAAAAATATTTTAAAAACACATTAAAATATTAGAATTAAATAAAAAATTAAAATATTAAAAATAGTTTTTCTTATTTATTTGCTTACAGGGTGCACGTTAAGTAAAGTTTTTTTCCTGCAGATCCAATGTTTATTTTTTATTCCTAGGAATTTTTGCCACAGGTGTAGAAGTGGTAGAAGGAATATTTATTGATTCCCTCAGAATCATGGACTATTTTGGGTTGGAAAGGACCTTTAAAGGCCATCTAGTCCAACCCCCTTGCCACGGGCAGGGAAGGTTTTTATGAGATTCACATTGAATTGTGTTAGTGAGATAAGTTTTCCTTATTTTCCATTCCTGCCATTCTGTTGTCTGCTGCAAATCTGATCAGCGCTGATTTTCTGTTTTCCTCCAAGGCCCTGATTAAATCTCTCAGCAGCCTGGAGCTGCCCATCAATTCCTGCAGGGCCAGGATTGCTCGGCGGGCTCCCAGCCGGAGCCCAATCACCGAGACAGCGTTAATTGTTTAAAGACCGGGCTATTGATTGGGTATTTTTCTACTTTCTTAGTTAAGAAACTGCGTGGTATTGACTGAAATCTCGAGTAGATTATGTCAGTGCCGTTTCCCCTGTCAGCAGAAGGTGTGACCCCCTTCCATCAGGGAGCTTGGTGCATTATTTGTGCTTAAGGAGCTCCCCCAGCTCACGGGAAATGGCAGCTGTTCCTTTATTCAGGGTCATTATTTTGCTCTATTTTTACCCTTTCCATTACTTGAATCAATTTCTCTCAGATCAGCAACGAACTATATTTTCTAGACAATCCTTTCCCCATCCCTTTTAGAATGCTGATGGATGGTCACTCTTCTCCCCATCTTTCTGATTTCCCTGCCATTCCATGTTCCAGTTATTTCCTAACAGTTCAAAAGCCCTTTATTTCCACAGGTGCTGCTGAGCACCTTCCAGTAGCTGGGATAAGAACAGCAGTAACAGCAGTTAATGCTACTGCCATGAGAACCCTTCTCTGCCTTCCAGTGCTAAGGAGAAATCCAGAGAAATCCTATTTTTGGGCTGGCTGATAATTGCACTCTTTCTGGCTGCATATTAATGAGCAGCATTTTCAGCATCCCTAATGAATTTTTATCAACAAGCACAAGGGGTTGTGTCTGCTGGCAGAGGTTTTTTAGCTATGTCAGAGCTCCTCAGAATTCCTGCATTTATACAGATTTTTATATTTTCCTTTCCTTTCCTGCTTGTGCAGAGTGCAGGGCTGGTGTCTTGGTGCAGAGACTCTTTGGGGCACAAAAGCTCTTTTTAAGCAGTTTCTTAATTATTATTCCAGGCTTCATTCCTGGCAGTGTCCCAGGCCAGGTTGGACACTGGGGCTGGAGCAGCCTGGGACAGTGGGAGGTGTCCCTGCCATGGCAGGGCTGGCACTGGGTGGGATTTCCAAGCCACCCCAAACCATTTTGGGATTTTATGTGACTCAGTAATGGAGCAGAATTCCCTTTTCATGCCTTCTCTGGATTCCCTGGTTAGGATGCTCCCAAGAGTCCTTTTTCACAGCCAGGTGATTGAAGAAAGAGTCAGAGCTCCTTGGCTTTGGTTCCCAAGGTTGTTTATTTTCTCTTATCTATACCATGTTCTCCCTGCCCAGCCCAGATGTGTTCAGCAGCTCAGCTCAAGGCACACTGCCCACCCCCAGGGCTGTGTTGTCTTTTTATACTATAAACTGCACAGACATTATTTACAGTTAATTAATACCCATCACCTATGTTAGACAGTCAGCTTCTACTCTAAACCAATCCCAAAGTGCCACCAGCACCCAGAAGATGGAGGCCATGAAGAAGAAGAAGGAAGGACAGTGCAGGCCCAGATTGCTCCATCCTGACCCCCCTGTACCCTTAGCATAAAAATCCTAACATTCTATTTCTCTACTCAGTGATAAGCTACTCATTCTACTCTCCTTTCCCTGGTTTGTAACTCCTCAGATAAAGTTGGGAACTGTTTCCATGGCTGGAGATCGAGGGCAGAGGGGTCTTGGGCTCTGTGCCAAACCCTCTGAGCCCCCTGCCCAGGGCTCAGCCCATCCAAAGCAGCAAGAGGGATGTCCTGGTTTCCCACAATGCCTGACCAGAACCCCCTCAAAGCAACCCCTCACAGCCCCAGCTCCCATTTCAGCTCTTCCCTTGCCCTCTGCCCCTGCTCCCAGCAGAATTCCCCTGGGCTGGAGGTTTCCCCATCCCCACCTGCCAAAGCCTGCTCGTGTCCCTGCCCATCAGTGCCAGGCCTCTTCCAGTGCCAGGATCCCACTCCTGGTGCCTGAATGCATCCAAGGAGTGAGATTTGCTCTGAATTTCAGTTGGGGAGTCTGCTTTCACTTCTGTGCCTGTTTCCTCCAGCCCTGCTGTCCTGTGTGTGGTGGGGTGAGTCTGCACAGTCCCATATCCCTGAATTCTTGGGGAGTTCCCACATCCCTGAATTCTTGGAGAATCCCACATCCCTGAATTCCTGGAGAGTTCCACACCTTGGCTCACTCCTCTCCTCCTTCCTTCTCTGAGGTTGTTCTGCTGCTCCTCTCCCTCTGGTGACAGCTGCTCAGGAGATCCCAAAGCTGTCCCTTCAATCATCAGCCACTCCAGATCCAGGGAATGACATTTCCACCCTAAACTGAGGTGTGTCAGTGTGGGAATGCCATCCTTAGGGGTCCCTGGCAGTGCCAGGGTAGGGAACACAGGCTGAGGCTGCCGAACATCCCAGAGGGCTCCAGCAGGAAACGTTTGTGCCCATTCCCTTCATCAGCAGGGACCTGGGAAGCTCATGGGGAACAGGAGAACCTGGGCAGCTTCACCCATGGGATCAATCAGAGGAATGGGGAGGGGGATGAGGCTCATTTCTGAACTACCTCTTCAAGTGTTTAGGGTTTTTTGCTGAGCTTGGCTTTATCTTCCCGAGCCCTTGCATTTTCTGAAGGAGGAAGAACGTTCTTGCTTTGCTGTCACATTTTCCTGACGTCGCTCTCCCGGGGCACTCCCGGCCGGGGAGCGGGGAAGTGACAGCTCTGAGGAAAGGCTGGTGGCTTCCACGTTGGGTTGATGGGGATGCTCAGTGACAGCACGGACTCCTGCTGAAGCTCAGGAGCCCAGGGAGCCACAGCTGAGCTCTGGTGCCCCGCGGGGCCGGGCCCGGCTCAAAGCTGGGCTGGTGCCACCAGGGCCATTGTGTCCCCTCTGATCTGCTCCTGCAGTGTCCCCAGCCCCGGGTCAGCTGTGTGACCTGAGTGACTGCTCCCCAGAGGCTTCAGAAGGTGACAGTTCTTCACCTGGAATGTCCAGGGAAGCTGTCCCTGCCCTTGCTGGGGGCTGGAATGGGATGGTCCATAGGGGCCCTTCCAACCCAAACCTTTCCAGCACTCTGGGAATTCTGTTCCGCTCTGTGTGATCCACACCACTCCTAGGGGAGGTGAAGTGCATTGGCCAGCAGCTGGGGCTGCCCCTGGATCCCTGGCAGTGCCCAAGGTTGGACACTGGGGCTTGGAGCAGCCTGGGACAGTGGGACATGTCCCTGCCCATGGTGGAATGGGATGGGATTTGAGGTCCCTTTTAACCAGTGTGATTCTGTCTGCTCTTATTCCTCAGGCACCCGTGGCAGGATGGGAGGATGAGGTTCGGGAGTCTCCCATTCCCACCCGTGTCCCTTACCCAGCCCCTTCCTCACTCCCTCCTCCCGTTCCCCCTCTGTGGCGGAGCAGAGGCAGCCCGGGATGGATCTGTTCGGATTCCTGCTGGGAACTCACGAACAGGAGAGGGGCCGGAGCTCCCGGGCACACCCAGGGATCAGCGGTGCCTGAGAGGTGTTGGTCACTCCTCTGAATGGCAGTTCCACACCCCGAGCGTTCCGCGGTCCGATCGCCCATCCCGGCTCTCCCCTGCCCATCCCGGCTCTCCTCTCCCCATCCCGGCTCTCCCCTGCCCATCCCGGCTCTCCCCTGCCCATCCCGGCTCTCCTCTCCCCATCCCGGCTCTCCCCTGCCCATCCCGGCTCTCCTCTGCCCATCCCGGCTCTCTCCTCTCCCCATCCCGGCTCTCCCCTGCCCATCCCGGCTCTCCCCTGCCCATCCCGGCTCTCTCCCGCCCATCCCGGCTCTCTCCTCTGCCCATCCCGGCTCTCTCCTCTCCCCATCCCCTCTCTCCCCTGCCCATCCCGGCTCTCCCCTGCCCATCCCGGCTCTCCCCAGCCCATCCCGGCTCTCTCCCCTGCCCATCCCGGCTCTCTCCCGCCCATCCTGACTCTCTCCTCTCCCCATCCCGGCTCTCCCCAGCCCATCCCGCCTCTCCTGCGGGCTCGGAGCAGGGATGCCGGCTCTCTCCTGCCCTGTGCCCCGGGCTGCTGCAGGAATTAGGCAGAGCAATTCGTCGATATTCCTTTTTTCCACTCCAGCACTCAGTGGTGTTTGATGAGTGGATGAACATCACAAACCAATTAAGAACAAGAGGTCTCATCTGGCTTTTTGCTGACTGAGATGGAGAATTAAAGTTATCTTAAATCCAGGAATCTGGAAGTTCCAGGTTTCCAGAACGGGTAGTTTTCACAAATGTTTGATTTTTCTTTCCAGTTGCACAGGCAGCAGTGCCGGGCTGGGAGCTGCCTGGAGAGACACGGGATGTGGGATTGGGGTGTGGGAGAGCCCAGCCCTGGCCCTGCTTCCCCCAGGGCTCCCTGTGCCCTCCTGGCTGAGCCAGCCAGCACTGCCAGGGCCATCCACGGATGGGAGACAGCGCATTGTGTCACCTCTCTCTAAAGGCTTTTCCCCAAACTTGCCTTTTCAGTGGTTATTTACCTTATCTGAGCCTAGATTTCCTGAAAAGAGCGAGGAGAGGCTGCAGCAAAGCCAAATAATGACACTCATGGTGTAGCTCAGCCACAGCTGAGAAATACCTTTCCAGTTCCATGAATTCAAAGTGCTTCTCAGCCAGACAACAATCTTAATATATTACATGGGTTGTTTTTTTGTTTTTTTTTTTGACTGGTTAAATGTTTTCCAAGCATCCAAATTTTTAGTTTGTGCCTTAAACTACAGCTGAAAGTTTGGAATGCAATTCCAAACCCACGAACCTGGAAAGAAAGGGTGAACTCTGATCCTGGAGATGGTTTCCAAGCCAAAGGATTCTGTGATTCTGTGGTTTGAGGTTAAATAGCTGTGAGGTTTGAGATCACCTGTGCTCCTGATGGCCTGCACCTTCTGGCACAGGATCATAGCCTGGGACAAAAAATCTGCTTTTAAAATTAACCAGAAATTAGGAAAATGAGCCAGCCCCACACTCTTGTTGAAGCTGCCCCTCAAGGAAAAGAAATGAAATGTTTGTAATCGAGGATGTGCCGGAGCCTCTCTCCGGGTAATTTTTGAATGTTGTGGTGTACAGCAGAAACTCATGTTAGTGCTGATGATAATAGACCTGCAGAGCAGCAAATGGATTTCTGTGCTATTTTCCACCTGAAAGGACGACCCTTACAATTCACCGCCCTCAGCACCGAGACTGTTATTGGAAAAGAGGGATGAGGAGGTGCCTCTGGCACACAGCAGAAAACAGATGATTTAGGGGAAGCTTTGCAGGGGAGAGCTGCAGCCTGGCTGCCTGTGGAGCTGGGGCAGGATTTGGCCACCCAGGAGCTCCCTTTGGCCGAGGTGTGATGGGTGGAGGAGCAATGGGAGCCCTGAGCTCTGGGGTTCAGGCCAGGGAAGCTGGGATGGGAATGGCACAAGAAGCAGAGGCAGAGGTGTGGAACGGGTGGGAGCTGGGTGGGTTTGTGTCTCTCACCTCTTCTGGCATCTCTGTGCTTTGTATGGACCAACCCCTCAGGGCTCCTTGGGTGCCAGAGCATGTCCAGGGCAGGGAATGGAGCTGGGAAGGGGCTGGAGAATTCCTGAGGGAGCTGGGAAGGGGCTGGAGAATTCCTGAGGGAGCTGGGAAGGGGCTGGAGAATTCCTGAGGAGCTGGGAAGGGGCTGGAGAATTCCTGAGGGAGCTGTGAAGGGGCTGGAGAAT
>WBNO01021276.1:6436-30082 GCA_013400575.1 Peucedramus taeniatus | reverse complement strand
TCAGGTTAATTGTGGTGTTCATAGCAGGCAGGGCAGGATATTACTTATGCTCTTTAAATTGTCAGTTTATCAAACTGTGGTGTTTCACAAAAGAAAGGAGATATATAGGGTCACATCTAAAATATCAGAGACAAGACAGAGTATGTCTAGTCTATTCCAGAACATTTTAAATACATCTATTCACTTTGCTCAGTTTGAGTTCAGATTTGACCTTCTTTGTTGGCCAGTCATGGCAACTATGAATAGCTAAAAATCTCAAATGTATTGGGAGTATCTGACATCAACATGTTTTTCTGTGGTGGAAAAAGACATCACAGCTGTAGGTTTTTCAGTAAAGTACAGCAAATAAAATTTTCCATTAGGAAAAAAAAATGTCCTAAGGGAAACAATGGAATTTGGGAATAAATGAACATTGACCTTACCCTTATCCAAACACAGTGAGGCATGAAAGGCCTTTAAGGAAATATGTTTAACTTCTCTATGTAGATTGTAAAGAGCCAAAAAGGTGCTTGATCCATAAAAATAATAAAAGTACCTTCCCAGGCTCCAAGTAAAATACAAATTTGTGTCAAATATTTTGGTTGAATTAATAAACAGCATTTGATATGATCTGTTTTTTAGTCTTGGATGTGTTAAGGATCAAGAAGCTTATACATGGCATCCTTTCCTTTCACAAAGATTATCACCAGTGCTTTCTTTGGGAACTCATGTATCAGAAGGATTTACACAACCAGACTCCAAATCAAAGAATTAATAGACTTTCCAAAAATATAACACAATTCATTTAGAGGAGAAATTTATCATTCATCTAGAGCAATCTCCTGTCCAAAGTAGTGGTAATTTCTAAGTCAAATCAGATTGTTCAGACTTGTGCTTAGACAAGTTTCAAATATCTCCAAAACTGAAGATTCTGTAACCCTACTATAGGGTTTAGCTGTTGAAACTTCGAGTTGTGCCCTATTTTTATGACTGAATAGGAGCTTTTCTTCTGCACAATCCTATCCTTATAAAGTAGATAAATTCAGTGTTATTCTCCTATTTTCTTTTCTAGACAAAACAAAAGGCATTCTCTCTATCTCTTCACACATCCTGTGCACTAGCCCCTCATTTATTTTGGTGGCCCTCCACTGGACTCCCTCCAATTTTTCCATCATGTCTTTTGCTTTGGGAGGTTCCAAACTGGATGCAGCATTACAGATGTGGTCCCAAAAATGTGACAAAAATATGTGTTCATATTTTTCTGTGGCCACAAACAGAGAGTAGAGCCGTCTGAAAACAGAAACCATTGGTGTGGTGCACATAAGGAGAAATGAGCCTTTTACTTCTGTATTACGTTTAACTTGACCCAAGAAAGTCATGCTATTTTCTTAACCTTCTGTAGCAGAAAGTCTATGGAGCAGTAAAAAACCAAAATAAACCACGAAGATGCACAAACTGACGTTACCCAGGGGCCCATTTATTAGTTCTAGACATGCAAGCTAAAGAATTATGCTAACAGATTTTACCTACTTTGTTGTTACATATGTTACCAAAACAAACAAACAAACAAAAAACCCACAAACAAACAAAAATGAATCACATCCCATTCCCACCTTCCCTAGAGTCGTTCAACACAAGTTAAGTGGCTGGAAAGAATGGCATTAATACCAATCTGTTTAATCTGACTCTGTGCTGCTCTGGTCAAACAAACTTACAGTGATGGAAACAGAAAACTTGCCTTATTCCTTGAAGTCACAGCTATACAGCTGGTTTCAGAAATAACAATCCTGGCATTCATCAACCCAAGTCCAGGTTTAGAAACTAGCAGTTTACAAAACCAATGGACATTTATTCAAGTTATGTTTAGTAATACCCAAACATATTAGACAGATGATTACAAATGTTCTAAGCAGGCTATAAACTTACAGGCTTTATGGGTAAACGAGTGTCTGAGTGGCATATCTCATGCTATCAGATACACAAAACAATTTGCAGGAGAAACATTTTACCTTTAGTTAACTCTTTAATCACATTGCTAATTAGTTTTAACATATAGCATGGATTAACGCTACAATATTCCTTCATTATCTTCAAGCCATTTTCTCTGATATTTTCTGAATAAATAATTTTGTCAGCTGTTATTTTAGTGTCACATAAACACTATAAACATCTAACTCTTTTGCTGCAGATGATCACCATTATGCCCATGAAGTCATATTACAGAGAGAGGCAGTTATGACGTCTTTCATAACCTAAATTTGGCTGCTCCAAAACACCAATGCTCAGCTGTACAAGGACCCACTTGATGTAATACACCACCTACAGAATGACTTCCTGATCTTAATGCCTTAACTGACTGCCTGTTGAAGTCTGCCTGATACCTAAGTCATGGAGGTATTAATATTGTCAGCTGCTACTTGTGCACTTGATAACTAAGCAGCTGCATTATAACTGCTCATCAGGCCTTATATGAACCCAGTGGGCGAAGCAAAAGTCCAGGTGAACTCAAATCCTGGTGGAATAGGCAGCATAGTAGTGCAAAAAACTGTGTGACCCTTAACTGCAGGACAGTCTAAAAATAATGTCTTCTGGTGATTGAGCCCATTCTTCCGTTCTAGCTTGATTTTTTTGCAGAAAACCAGGCATCATTTTGTACATGAATATATCATGCATAAACTCTATAGTATTCATCTTTTGCTATGTTTTTATGAGATTCATAGCTACATCAATTGCACTATATATTGCTCAGCTTATTTCTTCCAGTGTAACTTAAATAATATTTGAATTTTATATCAGATACTTTACTGTTACCTCTTTCAAGGCTGTTAAAATTATGTTACTATTATGTTTTCTGAAAAAAAATGGAATATGTGACATCTGCCAATTTCAATTTTCTAGATGGTTCATCCTTAAACTGTTATTCATTTCTCCTGACTTAAATTATTACACAAAAATTCAAAAGTATATTTAATTTTATTGCTTACAATAGCTTTATATGAAACAATGTATAATAATTTTTTCCTTACAGTGATGTAAGATTTGCCCAGCTTTCTTTAATGATAAAATTATTTATAGTCAATGGGGTTTTTTTTAATCATTCTGTCAGGACTAGATCTGTAGAGATAAGCAGTATTAGAAAACTTTTGCAATTTTGTCAGTAATTTTAAGAGAGCTGAATACCATAAACCCCATTTCTATGGGAAGCTCTTCGGTGCCTATGTGTTTGGAAAAGAGTACAAATTTAGAAGAAAAAATAAGTCTTAGGTAAGCTTGAGAAAGTTAAAAAAAAAGCACAAAAACAATCAAAAAAGCTCCCAAAACATTTCCTACTAAAATATTGCTTCTGGAAAGTTCTAGATATTTCCTGCTCAAATAAGATATAAATTTTTAAAAGGAGAGTGTAAATATTTAAGCCTTGGCACTTGGTTTTGAAGACTATAGAGCTCATTTTCATTTCTTCTTTAAATGTGTTCCATGTAGAAATAGAAAATTCTGAATTCAGTCTTAACTCTGCCCTGCACCCTTAAAACCACATACTTATTTCCTAAATCACTGTCTGCAAAGTCATATTGTTCTGTGGCAGGCAATCACTTAACTAGCCCAAAGCCATACTGACAGAGCTTTGAAGATTAGAAGTGTAGCACTGAACTGGATGTAAATGGAAGAGGGAAGTACGTTTAGCATACAGAGTACTGTCACACTGAACCTTTGAAAAAAATTGTCCTGTGTATGTTAGAAGTGTGGCTAATGCATGAAGAAAAGCCTGTGTGTTGCTGTTCCAGGAGCACAGCAAGAGTTGCCCAATATCACCTTTCAGATATCTACATCTCAATCAGCACAGGAAACTCCTCTGCCTCCTTTCTCATGTGTGGAACACAATTATAAATCTTAGTATGTTATACTACTTGTACAGTTGGGCCACTTCACTTAAGCGTTGGACTCGAAGGTCCTCGTGGGTCCCTTCCAACCCAGAATATTCTGTCATTTATAACAAGGTTATTAATGAGATGCCACTGTGACAATTTTATCCAATAGCCATTGTCATTTAGCCATTGTCATCACCTCATGCTGTGATACAGAAATGTGTTCAAGCAATTTAAAATTGTAGAATTAGTAAAGAAAATCAAAACAAACAAGAAAAAAACCAAAACATGACAAATCAGTAGTAGCTGATAACTTGTTTTGGATATATTTTGTAGAGTTTTTCCAGTCTTGCCCAAAATATTTTATATTCTGAAAATCACAGGATCCCTTTTGCCCTGACACATTGGGCAGTAATTTGCCACAGCAGACTATCACATACTATATTGATAGGGAGAAGGAGGTATTACCTGTGGATCCAGAGACTTCCAGTCACATTTTGTCAACAAAAGCATGCATAGATTCAGGTTTGATCTGGCTATTCAGATTTTTTTAATTCCTTCAAAATTAATTTTCTGTAAATGATCCATAACCTGTGAAGGAATCTTTGGTATCAATAGTTAATTGAATTTTCTGAGAAGTGTTCAGAGATTACATTGTGCACAGCAGTGCTGAGACATAAAGAAGTTTTTGATCATAAAATCCTGAAAAATTTTACAGCACCTGGAGAGGACTCCAGGATGTGAAATTTGGCTGCAAGTGGACAAACCCATGTGGAGCTTGATATTAAATTACTTGCATTACAAAATTCCTTGTGACACTCAACACAGTTCTTATAAGAAATTTATGTTACTACCACCATAAAGAAAATTTGCCATCTAAAATTTATAGTAGTCCAATGTCACAACTTTGCAATCAAGCCAAAATAAAATCAGGAGATATGGTGGCAAACAATAATAAAATCTAATTTCTTCTTAAAGAGCAAACACTCTTTTCAGCTCTTTCTGCATCTTAAATGTAGTTTATTTACAAAAGAGCAGTGTTCCTTTACCTTCCATTTTGAGTTCTCTGGGAAAATTATGCTTTGATGGACTTGCTTTTAGGGTTTCTTTTCCCTTTCTGGTAAATAAGCTGCCCTAGGAGATCATTTTATCGCTTTCTTCTAAATTGCAGTAAAAGCAATAAAAAGTCGTTGGCCCTCCTGTAAGATCCATCAGCAGCTATAGAGGGTTATGCTGACCTAAACACAGCTTACAACATATTATTTCAGTACAAATAGCTGTAATAAATAACAACACAGAGGTCATTAATATTATCATCATTTCAAATGCTAAGCTTCTCCAGACTTTCCTTTGTGGAGCAATATTATAGCTGTAGGACAATACGCCTTCATCTGCTGAAAAGCTACAACTTTAAGGGCAAAGAACCTGATTCTGATAGATGCTGAATGTCATTCTGTCTCCAGGATTTGTGGATGCTGAGCACCTTTCCAAGGGATGCCTAGAACTTCATAGCATCAGTCCATAGCAGCACAGCTGCAGTAAGCTCTTGGAGGTTCTGTCATGTGGGCAATAGAAAAGTGTGATAAAGTGTGTTTAGATGAAATATAGCAACCTACTCAGCTGTTAATACTGGCACTGATGAGTCAATCTGAAGACAGAGTTGAAAGGATTCTAGCCCTAAAATTGAAAAAGTTTTGGATCAATATAGGTAAATAAGAATACAGTAGACTTACAGAGGTACAGAAATCCCAGTTTTAAGTGTATGAAAAGTAAAGGAATTGTTTTGTCAAGATTACTGTTTAGTAGGCCCTTCAAAGTCCTCTAGTGTTCAGAAAACTGTTTGTCCTCTTTAGGGGAGATGTGCAAAATAGCACTGGCTAACATTTTCATTTTCATCATATTTGTTTTCCTTATGCTTGACTGCTCTATAGAAAGCCATTCCCTATAATACTGAGCAATCTAGCTTGCAATTTTAAAAGCATCATTCACGATAAATAAATGTATCTATCTGTCAGATCTCAGAGTGAAACACAAATGTTCTGTGTTTTCCATGAGAGAAATATACAATTGAAAAACTCCCTGAAGTGATTTTCTCTGAGGTCCATCATATACTCATATTTAATCGGCTTTTTAGTCCAGATGGCCAATATTAGGAATTCTGCATTGTATACATAGAAATAAATTTACTAGAAGAACGATAAGAACATTGTCTCAAAAACATAGTATATCTGATGTTGACATGCCATTTATTTTCTTTCTAACTTAACTTCCAAATCTCCTTGACCCAAATGTGCAGAGCACCCACCCAAGACTAACCAGCTTCCAGGTGCCTGATGCATGCATGCCTGGGATGTATATGAATTGCAAAACACCTGAGCCCTTCTTTCTGCTGGCGCACATTTGAGAGAAGAAAAACAAACAACCAAACTCCTAATTTTTGGGTCAATTAGACCCAGAGTAAAGTAAAATTCAAGATTATAACAATACTCTTCTCCAAGTGTGAATTCCATGCAAGCACTTAAATAAAAGCCAATTCATCTGATGGAGCAGAAAGGAGCAACAACAAAATCAACAAAACAGATGAACACCATAGTGCCCCCTTCCTCATCCCATAGTACTGAATTTAGATGGAGTAATTCACTGTTTTCATTGATAAATATGTGTTCTTGGTGTCAGAACTGATCTCTATTACATAGTTTTATGTATCTATATCTTTTAGGAATTTCTGCCACTCTACTGACCTAAGCAAGAATTTGGACTCATGAAATAACAAAGAGATCCCAGGTCTTTTAGTCACATTAGGAACTGCAATATATCTGAGAATCTATCACTATGACCTTAATCCTTATCAGGAATTTGACATCAAAAGACCCAACAAAAGGAACCAGTTTTTGTCCACTTTGTGTCTTTTCTTATTATCTAAGCAATCTGTCACTCACGTAACTGAATAAGTATTGACAGATTTATTCTCACAGGTATAATAAGTATTGCTGCTTGTCTTTTGCAGTTCAGGATCTGAACCACAGGCAGATAGCCATGATATAGGGAAATGCATAAGCACAGGCTCACCTGAGACATATCTGAGAAGCTTGGCTTACAAAATGAGAGCAAGGAATACACCTGAGAATTTGCCCAGGCCTATATGATTTCCAAAGATTGATTCAGATGGTTAAAACAACATTAAGTGTTAAAAACCCAAAGCTTCTGAATGCTGCTGAAAGGTTTTTAATCACATGTTCCTCTGCAGCATGTAGAAAGATCTTTATAGGACAAAATCTTTACAATACAACTGATTAATTCCATTGGATTTTTTGTATGATAGTTGTTTTCTAACCTTAGAAACAGTATTTTATTGCCAACTGAAACCAAATCTAAAGTTATCTGGGAATGAAAGATGATAAAAATTCCATTATATAAAATAATCCTCTTTGGTTGGCCATATTTTAGTTGCAAGCATTATTTTTTCATGTTCCAGTGATGGGAAAAGCAGATTTATGGGCTTCCTCCAGATAATTTTATTTCTCTTTTTTATAAAAGAATTAACTTCTACAGAAGAAAAAATATATTTGCCTTTTATTTTGAATAAAAATCATAATAAAAGTAAAATCCACAAATATTCAAACAGACTTGAAAATTTATTTTTAGCAGTATTTGCTTTGAGCTGAGGAGTCTAATGGATTTTTGGATAACTAATTCAAAGCAGATTTTGGGTTGGATGTGATGACTATATTTTCTCTAGATTATATTATGTGCCAACAAAAAATAAGCGTTTTGGGAGTCATAATTATTTGTGAAATCTTTGTTCAGAAGTGTCTAGCTTAAGATCATTGCTTTTAGCAATTAATATCTTAACCCCTTTACAATAAGCTGAAAAATATGATGAGATTTATTAGATGTCAGAAGTTCACATGTCACTTGGCCATCAAAGATTTAATTAGTAAACTAACATCTGAGTATATTTCTAATAAAATCTATTTTATGTACATCAAACATGGAACCTGTTCTATAACTGTAGGACAATTTTTTTATATCAGGAATCTTATCCCTAACAAAAAATCTTCCCATCCAGGGAAAATCTTAGGTTTACTTAAAATTGTTACAAAACATAATACTTTCTGAGGCTTTTCATCAGAAGCATTAGAAACTCAGGTGCATTTGAACATTTCCCTCCAAGATTAAAAATGTATTAATGCTAAGAAAAATTAAATAAATAATCTGAATATATCAGCATAATCTTGTTACTTCTAGTATTGTATCTCCAGTCTTTCATGTGTTCTTCCCCTTAAGTTACTTATTTTCATTTGTGTCAGTGCAGCCTCCTGTGTGCTTTCACAGGACCAACTTTTCCTATATTCCCAGGTACACTAGGGGAAATTTTGAGGTAGGTTGCCAAAGTGCAAACTCTTTTTCAGGTCTGATCTGTAAAGGCAGTGTAAAAAACAGGGGTCAGAACCTGCAGTAAATATTTTTTTGTTTGCTCTTTAAATTTAAGCAAATTTATCAGGCTAACAGTAACTGGAAAGCATAATTACCACTTATTAAAAAAATAAGTTCAAGTGAATTTCATATGTCACCACTACAAACTTTACAGGGCTTTTTTTTTTTTTTTTTCCCTTTGGGACTTTTTATATAAAAAAGCGTAATCTATAATGTGCTTGGTTTGATAGAGAATATTGAAAATTGAATTATGAAATATAATAATAAGCTGTGTTTAAAGGCAGCCTGTAAAATGCAGTAATTTTATGACAAAAATGAGACCTCTAGCAATAAATTTTACTATTTAATTTTTTAATTATTTTTTTCTCTCCATATCCATTTACTCTGTGATATCAGAACTTTAATAACATTACCTTTCTTCCTTTTAAACACTGTGATCATTTTTAGTCCTTTTTAAAATTCTTCTTGGCACATTGTGAAAAAAGGCATTAACCACAAATAATGACAGGGAGTCTGTTCATTTTTACTGTGAAAGGAGGAGGAAAATACAGGTCCAGATAGAATTGAAAGGCATAAAGACATGTGAAATGTAAGTTTGGTTAGAATATCACTGGTGTGAAAAAAAGAAGCAGAAACCACACTCTCATGTTACTGCTCCTCACTGACCTGGTCAATAAACCAATCCAAACACAAACCACTGCCAAACACTGCTTGAGGAGACACCACTTTATTTTAGTGCCAGAAGCAGTCTAACATGCATGGAGGATAGACAATGGACTAATAATGTCTGTGTGCAAGTGACTCAAACTGCCCATGTAGAAGAACAAACTTTTGTACATGCTTTTTTTTTTTTTTTTTCTTTCTTTTTTGGCTCTTGAGCATTTCATTGAATGTCTCTAATTCTTGTAGTCCATAATCCCATAAAATTCTCTTTGTAATGCAGCAAACAGGCAGGATTTCATGTCCCAGAACCACCTCTAGTCACCACTGGGTTTTCCTCTGGGCATATGCGTAAACTCTATTCTTTCAGCTGCTGTTTGGTTAGTGGACTCTGGAGGCTTATGTAGATATAAGATATACAGAGCTGACATTTCTGGCAGACCCTCATGCTACTTCTTTTTCCTTTGTTCTCTATTGTTCCTTTCCATGGCATGAAGCAGATGCTTATGATGTCTCTGTTGTGAGTAGGAGCTGTAGAAACTCAACTGTTCAACTTCTTGTCAATGTTTAAGTCTCTGTGGGCATCATTATTTATACCTCCAAAGGAATACGTGACACTCTGGAATTCTACAGCAGGAAAGCAGTCAAGTACAGGTTTTTTTTTAAGTGCAAAGACCTCCTTTTGGGTACTGGTGTATTACAATAGTCAAGTGAGAGATATATCTTTTCTAGACCTATCTTCCTCCTACAAGCCCTGAGAGGTTTCTACTGTGGAATAAAAGTAAGGAGAAGAGAGGAAGTTTCAGTTTGCCACAGGAAATGAAAAGCATAAAATAAAAAGTTAAATCATTGTAATCTGAAGCTTTTTAGAAGATGCTGTAAACAGTAATGAACACTGAAAACACATACACTGATACGTAAATGTCTGATAGAGCAATCTTAAGAAGTTATTTGAACTTGAAAGTGACTTGCAGTAAAATGAAGACCTTAATTTAAGGAATATTGAAGCAGCTTTGGTATGAATAAATGAAGGGGGCTAAATCCAGGGTGACAAAATGGTCAGCAAAAACATGCATCATATTTTTCAACTTTTTTTCAACTTCAGTTGAAAAAAAGTTCAACCAAATATTAAACTTTTTTTCAACTAAACCTATGTTTACTTTGACCTCTAAGTATTTCTAAAGCATATCTTGTACTGAATTCTTCCCAAGTGTGTCATCAGTGTATGCTACCTTTACACCCTGTATGATTCTCATTTACAGTGAGCTCTGTTGACAAGTGTAAAGAGGCATCACTATTTAGTAATTGCAGTAGCAAGGTTATTTTAAATTGCCAAAATAGTATGCAAAGTGAATTAATAAGAACACATTAAAATTGCCTCATTTATAAGTGGGAACAGCCCCTTTATCAAGAAATTATATGAAAGATAGGCCAAATGATCTTTTATCATCATGAATTGTATGAAGCATCTGTGAGGATTGGGAACCAGGGTTACAGAGATACCCCCTCCCCTTAAAATATAACAAATATGCAGTTGATACCTTGAGCAACTGGTAACAAAACATCAGCCAAATATTTATTTAGAATAAGAAGGGTCTGGTTTGTCCATGTTCTTGTGGTTGGATCAAGGAATGCAAGGCTGTTTTTAAGCCACTTTGGAGCTTCCTAGGGCTTTTCAAGAATCTGTTGCCAGCTCAGACATCAGCAGGTTTAGAATATCTTTATACTCTGTTTTTTACAGTTTTATAAGAAAAATAATGGCAATCCAGATTTTATGTCCTTGACAAAGACTAGTTTGTTATCTGCCCTGAAATAAAACTCCAGAAATTTTGTGGTAGCTAATGGCCACTGGAGATACTTTGAGTGACCTAGGTAGTTAAAAAGGATCTCAGATAGGTATTAAAAGTGCAATATAGAAACTATTTCATGTTTTAGACTTCTGGTTTGAAAATTTACCATTTTCTCCTTTCTACTTATAATATGCCTATTTATGTCTAAAGATTTTCTGCTGGCTTCTAATGTTCCTCTCTGGAAATTTTCTCTTTGATGATGAATTTTCTCATCATGCTTTTCCTCTATGAACAGCTGTAAATTTGGCAAAGACATATTTACATTCCTGAAGATCTTATTTGGCAGGTGGCTTTTGTTTTTTACAACCTGCTCTCTCTCTTAGATGGTAAATATTTTTCTGTCTTCTTTCTCTCTGTGATTCTGTATGTGACAGAAGCATCTATTTTGTAAATACAGATTAATATTGTCTCCTGTTTGTCGTTATGTGGTTCTCTGTAATTGCTCTAACTGAAATTACTGAATATTAATAGTTTTATCCTTGAAAACTTGCTAGATTTTAATTTCTTTTAAACAAACACACCATTCCTCACTCCACATGTTAAGACTATAATTTCTGGACTAGCTAATTCAGATATTTCTGGCAGACTGAGATCAGACCAAATTTTACATAAATTCCTTTATATGGTCTTCCTTCTCTGCTGCTTTGTAGCAGGAATAGCAGGGAAGTAGAAGGTCCAAATGTACCCCAGGGAACCTTGGTGAGATAGTGAAGGTGTCCTCATGACAAGGGACATCCACCCAAGTTTTTTTCACTAAATCTTTTCACACATCTGTCTTCCTTAAATTGTATTTCCTATTGATGGCAAGAAGCAAACCTGACATCCAGTTCACAGCTTTATAGCAAAAACACACAAACCTTATGAAAGAATATTTGTTTTCTAATCTATGACCTTGTCTATTTGGGGGCGAAACATACAATTACACACAATATGATAGTTGTCAAATACTGCCAGTTTTTTGGTTATATTTTTTCCATCTCTCTCAAAGACTACACAAGGAGATAACACAAATTAAATTATGTAATTTTGATTCAACAGAGAATACAAAGAAAGAAGAAAAATAGATACAATTAAATACCAATTTGAATACAATTTCAAAAAGAATATAAGCCTTTGAATTTGCACAGTGGAAACCATATTCTATACCATAAAAATTTGTTTTGAATAACTGGAAAGTCATTATCATGACATATTACGGAGAGTGCATTTTCTAGATTTCATGACTACTGATCCTCTTAAAGGACTGATGCCATTTGTTTCTGGCAATGATAACTACCATGGACTGTGACATGCAAAACCAGTTATTTTAACCTATTCATACTGATTTCAGAAAGATAGAGTTGCATTGTTGTATCTTGAGGCAAAAAATGTGTGTCTCTTGAATTGGTTTTGTAAAAAGTTTCACTAGAACTAAAATGACATCTTAAGCATAAGTGGCTTTTCATGCCATAATTTATATACACTTACAGTAAAATAGAGAAATATGTAGGTTCATGTAGTGAAGCAGGTTTATATATTTGTATTTTATCTTGTGACTTTGAGTAAAAAAATTTTTGATCGTGAAAGATTCAGTCTTTGTTAGTCTTTTGGGACAAGTTCAGTGTCAGAACATTGTTTTCTATAGGCTTTTATTAAATCAGCTAAAGAGAAGACAAAGTGACTCATACACAAGCACATCTGTAAAGCTTCAAGTAGGAAAAGACTTGCTCCCTAGAATCTTAGTCATATGTGATGGCAGAAATATCCTAAGGGAAAGCAAAGCACCTAGCATATTTATGTTACTGGAGTTCAAATTAATGCATTTCAGTTGCTCTTAATAACTTGCATTGTTTAGATTTTTCACCTATTTCTAAATATTTTTGAATGGTCTTGTATCTAATAATACATTAAACCCAGGTCATAATAAGAATAAGAAATATTCCCCAGCAAAATAGTACTTCAGTAGTATGTCCCTGATAGAGTTTAACATCCACCACTTTCACTGCTTTATACACAATCATGATTGAATTTCACTCTTGACTCAGTTTACTACAAGTTCCCAATGCAGTTGATGTAGAATCTGTTGAAACATATCCATAATAAATCCAAATATAAATCCTTATAGCTGTGTAAATATGAGAGAGCCCATTCATGGTCCCACAGGAACTGACATAAAGAAAAGTCATTCTAAGGTATGTAATGAATTTTTATCAGTCTAGCCATTACTGCAAAGAAACCACTTTTCTTGTTTGTTTTCTCACATTAAATGTGAGGTAGAGGAATTTACTCCCTTTGGGTGATGGGTGCCCCTCTGTCACAGAGTAAAAGGTATTTATGTATTACAGTCTATATATACATATATGTCTGTGTCTGTATAAATAAAATAGTGTACAACAAAGCAACAAGCATAATGTCAATCCACAGTTATCACACTATAATCTGTGAGATAGACCTTGAAGTTAATAGAAGTATCCTTGCTTTGCTTACCAAAATGTTGGTACAAAAGCTAATATTGTTTTTCAGTCAGTTAGATCCTGATGACAGCTTTAGAAACTTTTGCCATAGTATATAGTTTTAGCAAAGCAGAATTGACCCAAAATCTTAGGTTATTCCTAAAATATTTTTACTCATCTCTTCCCACCTGCCTGCCTTCCGACCAAGGAGGTTGTCTGATATGATTATTGACACAGACATAGCAATTAGAAAAGGATCATGGCTTCTCCAGGAGCCAACTCTTTTGACTGTTCTGATGGAGATAGATGCAGGAATTCAAACCAGTTGAGCACCAGCCTCATTTTTGATACCCTGTCCTTTGAATTGTCCAGGTTTGCCAGTTTTATAGAACACTTTTTCTTTTATATTTCTCACATAAAATTGGAATTGTGTTGATTTCTGGCGCAGATTAGTTAACCATACCTGAGGGAAAAGCTGAGCAGACTTAGGTGAGCTTTCCATTTCAGTGGAAGATATAATTCAAACTGAAGTCCACAATTTCCTTTAAACAGGACTGGGCAGTACAGTCTTAATCAAGTCAGTAACCACAGATGTCCTGCTTTCCAGGTGAAGACTGGATTTCATACAGGGTAGCAGTTTTGAACTTTCTGTGTATCTTAAAATTATTTATATTTTCTGGGGGATTTTAGTCACTTTTTCCTCCTGGCTTTGTGTTTCTGTGTCATTAGGACATGACTTTGGGAATCACTTCTCTCCTTTAGGGAAAGCTTTACAAGGTTTGTGTACATACCAGTGGCATTACCAGCTAATGTATCATCCTTCAGCCATAGGAAGAAGCACAGAATTGGCTCTGCACTGGAATTCAGTCAAATCTTGTCTAGCTAACAAGTCTCCTAGTTCCATGTACTCCCCTGTCTCCTGGCAGAGATGACAAAATTGCTGGAACCCAAACACAGAGAAAAATGTCAGCAAAACTAGAGGGATCAAAGAAGGAATAGGAATCCTAACATGTTTAGTCTAGAATTTATATATTTTCATATTTGAAAAGAGATCAGAAAATAAAAGAATGAAAATTAAAAAAAAAAAAAAAAAAGAGACTGTACAAAATGAAAAAGATTCAGCAATAGAATGGAGAAAATAGAACTTTTTTCCTTATATAGTCTCTGCTTTGGCTCAAGTATGATGTGAAGTTAACCTCGATGGAACACACACTGAATGCACAAGATACATAGACAGGATAATAAAAGAAACATTTTGTCACTGTGATACCTTTATGACTAACAAAAATTTTGAACTTATTTTACTTCTTTCTGATAAAATACTTGTAAATTTTATCTGTCATAAAGCCTGCATCTTGCTGAGATGCTTTTGTGGGCTTGGGTCTTGCTATTTCATGTACTTGCTTAGGGTTTTTTTGGGTTTTCTTTTAGTTCAGTGTATTTCTAAAGTAAAGATTTTCGTGTGTATTTTCATTTCTGGGATATTTAAAACTATTTCCCCTTTGATACAAGTATCCCATATGTAACAGGAGTATAAATTACCAAAATTTATTGCCTCCCAGAAACGAAAAATATTTTAAATATACCTCTTAAAAGCTACTATTACCCTTTTTTTTATTTTTCAACAAATATTAAGAGAACCAGGACAGACTACACCAGAAGAAATTAACAGCAGGAAATTTGTTTCCTTTGCAATTGGTTCCTTCCCTTTATCATGCGTTGAGGACTTTGTACGGTAATTGCCAACACGGCATCTTTCCATGTGATTGCACATTGCCTGCGTCTGGGCAAGTGCACGTAGCACTTTTTGAGTGCACTGAGACACGCCTGCCCTCGTGACTCATCTGAGCAGGGCAGGCTGAATTCCCATGAATTTGTTCACTGATCACTGCTTAGCCCATGCAATCAAAGTAAGTCACAACAACACCGATGTTGTGACTTCATCTTCATGCCAGAATGCTCTGCTGAGCCTTGGCTTGTTTACTGCTGAATTCCCTACAAAGGGGAGGCTTGGCTATATAAACAATTGAAGACCTTAATACATAATTAATGTGTTTCCTAATTAAATAGTAACCAAGTATGTTGTAATGTTTCAATTAAGAGTATAGAAAGTAATTAATTATATCCTTAAATACTTAATGTGAGCATGCCAATTAACAAAATGCTACTTCTCTAATTTAAAAATTGTGCTTGCCTCAAATTCAGAATGACTATACACTTTTAAGCGGATTTTTTTCATTGCAGGCCTTTTTTCTTCCAAGACAGCAACATTTTAAGTTTATCAATAGAGATAAAGTCTCTCAGTGTAACGAACTTTACATACATATAAACCAATAAAAAAATTTTACTTAAAAAAACCCATGCCAACTATTTTTTAAATCATCCTTTTTTTTTTTAGTGAATCATGTAAAATCCCCATTTTAATTATTATTTCAAGGATATTTACTACATGTATTAACTTATATGATTTAGGCATAAGGTCAATACATTTCATTTCCTCTGGCTAACAAGAGGTAAAACAGTAGTAAAGTCCCTCGAACTAAACTATCAATTCCAGTTGGTTTTTAGCCTTTGAAGGAGTGTTTTGAGTCTCAGCTCTAAACATTGTATGCCACTGGAGACAATGCAGAGTCACAACAGTTTAGCAGGAGCAGGGTGGAAGACATATTACAATATTTGGATTTCTTTAAGAGGCCCTACTTGAAATTCATTGCTGGCTTTCTTTTGTTCTTCTTTAGTGTTGCCAATGAGGTATTCTAATGCACAAGAATGAGTTCAAGTCACACTCTGCATAAGGTCATACACAGAAAGGTAGAATGGATGGCACTGTTTGCAGTCACCATCTGTCTCTATGAAAATAAGCCTGGCATTTTCTACTCATTGCACTCAATATGAAGAGACCTTTCCTGCAATGCAATGTAAGACTGGCAAAGTCTAGGATTCTTTGGATCACTGTAGTGATAGTATTAACTCAAAACCAGAGGGCAGATGCACATTTTAACAGCACTGAGAAAGGAGAAAAAAAAAATCAAAATTAGTTGCTCAAATAAGGATAGTATACCATATTTAGAAACACCAATGTAAGTCAGCTTGACTATTGCACATCATGTTTTCTTTATGTTTAAAGAAAGTCAACAGAAGTCAAAATTTTGTGAGCTTTGCAATGCCTTAACCCCACAAATTTGAAACCTCTGTGCAAGATTCCGCCAGAAGAGTCTAGCCTGATGCTTTTAATCCTGAATAGAAAGAATGTAATAGAAAAGAATAAAAAATTGTTGAGCACTCAGCTTGTGAACCTCTGAAAACACAAAGTTCGAAGACTTGTGTGATCATCTACTTCCTAAATAGATCTCTGAAATGTAATATAAAAGACTTCTTGAAAGTAAAACATAGACTAGCCCCTCATTTATTCTGTAAAAGTGCTTATGACTTGTTTATTTCTGTAAATACAGTATAGGCAGATTGTTTATCTGAGGAGTGTCATGCATTATTTCAAGGCCTAAAGTCTAAGTGTATTAATTATAATGCCATTTTAAATTAGTAATAGGCCAAACAATAATGATAAACAAGCCAAGTATTTAATATACTTTCATATTTTGATGGAGCGTAGCATGTTGGTACAGAGGTTACTGCCTTTCACATTATTTAGCATTGACTAAGGTTATATACACTATAATTGCTATGAAACTAATGTAATTCTATTATAATTTTAGTGCAACCACAGAACCTATGTTTAGAGGATAATTTAAGTGACAGTTTTTTTTCACATTATGAATACTACAGTTTTCCTTTTTTGCCATTCTAATTTATTATAAAAAAGCCTTTATGTGTAAGAAGTATTCAAATGCACATGGGACTTCTCTTCATATCATATACATCTTATTTTCCAGTGCTTAATACTGAACTGTGTATCACAAAACATAACCCAATATGCTTGATTTCCTCTACAAGGTTCTCTTTAACTTTTCATTGCATGACTGGTTGGAATGTGCAAATTATAACTTGGAGCAGAGTATTCTGAGAGAATAATATTTGCCTTAGGAGCAGTGTGGTCACATTGTATTTCCATGGCAGAAAGCAACATTGAGCTACCTGCTCTGACAGAGTTCATTTGTCACCAGGAGTTATGCTATGGTAGAGCTCCGAGCAGCAGAAGTTCCCTGTTTTATAAATAGGTAGCACAATTCTTGAACTACACTTAAACAAAGTGCTGAAATTCTTTTCTTGGGGTTTTATTTTCTTTATTTTCAAGGATAATTAATATGTTTAACATCTAAAACCAGGAATTCATATTCATCTAGTTGCTTAGAGATATAAACCAAGTTCTGATTAATCAGCTTGAAAAGTACCATACAGAAAAGTGGTTTCTTATCTGTCTGTGGCTTGATTTTTGTGTATTCTATCAAGTATCTCTTGTAAGCCCCTGTCAAAGACCCGTTATTGAATCAAGCAGATGGATGAGTGGCCCTTCACATTGTAATGTTTGTAATAATTTAAGGATATGATTCCTTTCATATGGAGTCAATGACTAGAGTTATGTGTCAAACCTAAGGTAATCATCCAGGATCCTTGTGGTGGGCCTAAAGCTAAGACCCTCTGAAGGTAAATTGCAAACACCCTAAAAGCAACTCATCACCACTGCCCTTGATATCTGTTCTGGGATAGGCAGAAACACCCTCTGCAAGAACGTATCTCTTCATTGTCCACACAGAAAACTAAGAAAAGACATTTCAGCTTTGATGGCTAAATTTGCATAAAAGCAATCTCAGACTTAATCAATTACTAAATATAAATCTATCACTTGAAGAAGGAAGTACTTCACAGTAATGAATACAACAAGTTTTCACAAGGACATTGGGTACAAACAAAATCCAGCAAGTCTGAGATCCTTCTCAGCTCTCACGTATACGAAATTTGTATTGCACACAAGTCAGTAAAATCTCTTTTCCAGATTTTTAAATTAGTTTGGGTATCTGTAATGCAAATTGGTCCATGGTGTGATTTTTTTTTTAAGTAGATTTAGTCATATCGAAAACCTAGTGAGAACATACTTGAGTCTTGAGTCTCATAAATATCCTTATATAGTGATTCTTAGATCAACGAAAAGAAAAGAAAGAAAAGAAAAGAAAAGAAAAGAAAAGAAAAGAAAAGAAAAGAAAAGAAAAGAAAAGAAAAGAAAAGAAAAAAGAAACCAAAGAGCGTCTACATAACTGATGAAGTAGCTTGTTTTAAAATGGCCTGAAATTATACCCATACGTCCTTGTATTTGTCCATGTGTCTTTGGGTTCCCAACAATAATGGGAACAGTGAACATCTGGAAACCATTTACTTGGCGAATTTGGTGAATTTGTCATTATCAATTCATGCAGTATTCCCTGTAAATTCACTTATGAATCTCCTTAGAGTTCTTAGGGATCTCACTTAGCATTCAATTGTTCCTATGGATCTAGCTTGCAGTTCAATTGCAGTATATTTGTTTAAATGGCACCAGTTTGTGCTCAGATTGTCTCCAGATAACAAATCCATTTGCCGCCTTTTGGTTGCACTGTTACTTTGCTTTTTGTTTCTTTTATTTGGAGATTGTACTGGATTTTAGAGGTGTTCTTGTGCTGCTGCTTTTTTAAAGCAGAAGTTGTTATAATCTCTAGTCTTTACACTTAAAACATTGTTAGTGGAGATTTAACACAATATTTTAAAGAATGCCATGTAACCCCCCCTCATTTTAGCCACTTTTTCATAAAATTTGTAATGAATATGAAGATAAGATGTTCATTTCCAAATAGAGAGTAGCTTTACATGGGTTTTTTTTTTCCTTTGACACTACTGCCAGAAGTAATTATGAAGTTTAATTCTTAGTAGTTTAGCACTTTCAGCTGCTAGTCTCTCTCTGCAAGGTTTAAATTTACAAAAGAAAAAAATCAGCAAGCAACATTTTACAGGTTCCCTGAAACCTAGCATATGCTACACATTTTATGCTGACAGGAAGGCCTTCTTTATATTCAGATTTTTTTCTTCATAGCACTCTTGAAGAAGAAAAAGAAATAACTGGGTTTTTTCTCTTTCTGTATGCTCAGAACACAGAAGACTTAATGACCTTTTTCGAAATTGTCACAATTCCTCCTTTTTTTGTTTGTGTCCTACATTTCATATATATAGTTCACACTCTGCAAATTCTTTTGTGTGGGAACAATCTGCTTCTCTGATCTTACCATTCCTGCTGCATGGTACATGATATGATCACAATTGTGCTTTATTTCCATATGGAAAAAACTGGGTAAAAGATAGGGTAGGCAGAGAGGACAGGTGAGCTTCTTTTGTCTCCTTAAACCTCTGCACCCAGTTTCTAGTCTGCTCTCACTACAAATTATTACGTTCTCGAAATACTCTGGTTTTTGTCTCATTTTTTAATGAGTTGGATTCCACCTGGCACACTAACCACTAGGTAGCTAATGTTGGGAGTCCCTCACAATTTTGTTCTTAAAAAAAGGTAATTGCTTTTACTCTTATGACCCCTCATACACACATCTTCTGCATTAGCATATGGCCACTTTTCTGCCCAGTCCAGTGGAAGTTCCAGATAACCTAACAGTTCCATCTAAAACTTTTTTTTTAATAGACTGTGTTTTTAAAGTATGATCGAGTGTCCAATTTATTTTTAATTTCAAGTCACTAAAAAATAAAATTTTATCCACTATGCTGAAGTAACCTGGGTGTCATAAATTGAAAAGCTTGACATTCTGCAGAATATTAAGTACTTCATTATTCAGCAGTGTATGCAGTACCTTTGCAAAATACATCCAGTATTACGAAGTCTTATATGTTCCTATGCAGAATCTGTAGCAGACTGCCTCTGAAATGATAAGACAGTTTAGCAGCAGTAAGAAATCCTTTGAAAGTAAGTTGGATTTTTTAAATGTAGTCAGGAAATATTTTAGGAACGATTTGTTGGGGGTTGGTTTAGGTCCACTTCAGCCTGAGTCAGTGTGCTTAAACATTTGTGACGTGACAGTTTATTGTTGTATATACAATATGTATACACTATGTGTGAACAGACACTGATACACAATGGAGTTGAAATGGTGTTTCATTTGTCTTTACAACTGCCAGAATAAATGCTGGCATAACTGTTGTCTCAAGTAATAACAGTAGCAAGAACTGTTTAAAAAACAAAGATGCAAAATGTGTAAACCAGATCAATTGTTGTGGCTTATTGCCACAAGAGGGAGTGAATCCCAAAGACAGATGTTATGATCCTTCTTCAATAGCCCAGTTTCCGAGATTAAACTGGAGAACCTAAGTATTCAATATATATCAGTACATGTTGGAGAAATGACATTTGAGATGGTCTGATCAGTGTCACTAAGGGGTTTTGTACAGTCATCAACACCCACAATTACATTAGAAATGAAATTAGATGATGGCTTCTTTGTTACCAGCTCCCTCTACTTAAAGGACTCTAAGAAATTATTACAACATTTGAAAATTATTCTCTACAGCGAATTATTCAACCACTAAATCCAAAAAATAAGTGGACTGTCAGGTTTGTAAAAGACCCTCTACAGTGAAGAGCAGACTGCAGCTATCCAATTATCTGCTCCCTTGGTTGCCTAACTGATCTATGAAATCAAATTAAACACCAATCTCCAGATTTAATATTAATATTTCAGTGCTAAAGGATATGGACCAAGTCTACTGAAACAATGAGGAATACATAAGTCCTTTTGTGGTTTTCAAATGGAAGACAGTAAATCTTGAATGGTTAAAATCTATAACTAGCTATTCTGTTCTCTAGAATTGAGAGTTATTAATCTGAATTCTCACTTTTTATGCTAAATTTGCAGCTATATTCACTATCCCTTGTGAATATCACTTGTTTATCATCAATAAACAAGCAATGATGCATACCAAGGAGGATAGTTAACAGTCCCTCTTGGTTTTCTGCAAGCTGTTTTGAGTTTCCTAGTCTTCTTGTTGACTTTCCTCTTGCTTTTGCTTTTTCCTTACCTGAAGTTAGTCAGTCATCTGAGGGGACAGATATTGAAGCAATGAGGAAACTGAGAACCATACCTGTCCTCTTATTGCTCTCTATTTACCTTTTCTCTGTATCCGTCTTCCTCCCATTCTCTTTTACGTGTTTTACCAAGAAAAAATACTAAGCATTTTCAGCAGCAACCAGAGTCGAACTGAAATGCTTAGGAATTTCTGTTCTGGCATTCCAGAAACATGACACACCAACACCTTTCTTTTGAGGACATTTTTACTTCAAAGGGAAAGGGAGAGGGAGAGGGAGAGGGAAAGGGGGAGGGAAAGGCAAAGGCAAAGGGAAAGGGAAAAAAATGGAAAGGGAAGCAAAGAGGACTGATTTAAGAGAACATATGATTACCTATCTTTTTTAAAATTTATATACTAATTTAGTATTTTCCACTTTTTCCTTTGTCAGTGTATCCCTATTAGTTAGTGAAATAGCAAAACATCCCTTATGTCTGCCTTATTGCCACTTGTTGTCAGTAAATCCACTCATAGGTTGAGATTATTAGGCTGAAAGAAATTAGGTCTTCTTTCTTTCATTTACCTAGGATTTCAGGACTTCTCTTCTTAAGGAGAGATGCCTGGCAAAGTCTTCAACTATGTTTTTACTACCCAGTCTCCAGCTGCTTTTACATCACTGAGTATTCTAAGACTAGGCCTAAGTCGCCACCATTTCAACTAACTAAATTTTTTTAAGCTCTGTGATTGACAGGGAACATATACCATGGAAAGAATGATGTATTCTAGATTTAGATAGAAGCAATTATTCCACCACATTCTTGGCTTCTTAGGTACCTCTTAAAAGATTCTGGCAATGATTCTTGCTCAGAAGCTTTCCTACACCAATTTGAGCTAGTTGTACCAGGAGAATTGGTGTCATATTCAGGGTAGAAATTTGCTTTAGCTTTAAATACCTGAATTTTATGGTTTTGCATATATTATGGACACAGATGACCATGTATAGGTTTTCTCTGCTATTGAAATGGCACGGGGTGTTTAAGACATTCACAAAAGTCTGGTAGATAGAACATAAATCCAGGAGAGCCTCATGCTTTTCTGCAGTAGCTTAGAGGTTAAGCATTCTCTAGGCTTCACTGAACATGACAAGATTCTAACATACCCCCCACTTCTGGCACCTATCTAAAGGCATCCAAACCTAGATATGTTAATTTCAAACTGAACTTCAGACTTGACATTTGGCAGGAAATTGGGATCCTGTTAGTCATAAGCTATGCTGCACCTAGTACAAGAGCAGCATACTTGGCTTCTCATGGGATTTGTTCTATGCTAAACATATCAAAAACACCCCAAAATGCAAATTGGACAGGAAAAAATTGTAATATCTAGCAAATTTTCAATGTATTTATATTTAAGACTTTTCTTGAAATATCAGCTTCTAGTATTGTGTAATTTCTCTCCCACCTGTGATGACCAACCTTGGTCTAGGTCTTAAACCCTTTTCAACTAGGAACAGAAAATTCAGCTATTATTGGGTACTGGCATCACAGTTCTGTGTGTTTGGACTCTTTTATCTTAAAACCAAAAGTATTATACTCCAGACATTGAAAGTACTTTGTCTGCTTCTTATTTAATTCAGTTCCATCATTAAATTCTGGAAAGTAGCTACTTTCAAGACTTTTTATGGTACTGGAACACTTACTGTTGGCATTTGGTTCTAAGAAACAAGAACTCATGTACTTTTTTAAACCCTTATACCATGTTACTTTGTTCTGAGGTCTGCTACCAAATACACAGAACTGATGCTTAATCATTTGAATTCTTAATTTAGAAAATATTAGGTTCAGTTCAACTGCTTATTAATCACACGGATTAATGAAAGTACTTGTCAGCATCATTTGTCACTAAAATACAAATTTTAATGAAAGTAATCAAAACCTTTGCACAAGACCTAGTATTTGCTGGCAGAAAATGCATGTCTTCTAAAAGCAAAATTGTTTACAAGAGTAGTTTTGACAAATTTATTCGGTTTGATATTTTGATTGTAAAAGATAATTTTGTTTTCTGCTTGAATATGTTTTCTAATAGGCAAATTAATTAAACTGATTTTAAAAGTAAATTTTTTAATTATTAAAAAAAAGTTTTAAATATTAAAAGAGCAAGTGGCATTAATTTTTGTGGGTAGTTGTTAAACACCTATTTTCTTTAAGATTTGGACATTTGGTCTCATTTAAGAATGCAGAAAAAAAAATCTTGAGTGTTTTTTTCCAAAATAAAAAAGCCATTTTGCCCAAATCTAATAATGACATTTATGAAAAAGTTTTCCGGGGACATAATAATGACATAATGAATGTCTGAAAAAGAGGTAGAAAGGAGATAGAAATGGATGATAACTCCCCATGGATTCCACTTCTACATTGTCCCAGCTACTGTATTATC
>WBNO01021271.1:0-17765 GCA_013400575.1 Peucedramus taeniatus | reverse complement strand
TTGGGGTTTTTTTCTTTTCTATTGGCTTTTTTGCATGCATTAAGGACCCATGTTTGAAACTGTTTTACATGTATATTAAATATTCTGCAAAACAGAGAGATAGCTTTTCAAAATGTTAAGTTCAGTGTTCATAATAAAGTAAGGCAGTTTGGGACTTCTGAAAATAACAACGGATTCTTTTTGCTTCAGGCTACATTTATCCTTCAGAGCTCTTTCAACATATTTGCATCAGATCAGGGAATTACAATGTGTGAAAACTGATAATCATAGTTTTGGCAGAAACAGGCAAACCACAAATATTTCATTTTTTGTCAAATTTTTATTATTATTTTCCTAAGAACAAATTCAATAAGTAAAAATACAACTAGAAATTTCAGTACTGGATTATTGATTAAAATACTTTAAAATAAGATAGGTTTAAAAAAATTCCAAGAATACATCCTACTTAATTATCCACAATTCCAGTTATTGAGTAGGAAAATAGGTGGATAAAAGACCAAGTACAGATAAAAAAAAAAGTCAATCCAAATGAAAATTTCAATTACTTTTATTCTTTTTTTGTAATTATATGTGCAATTTAAAGTCCTTACTCAAAATTGATCAGCTTTACCTCGTTGTTGAAGATGTTACTCTTGCTCTTTCTGTATGCAACAAAAAAGGATGAAGTAACCTCAATAGAAAGGAGATATTCACAAGGAAAATGTATTTATCAATAGCTACTTTATATGAATCATGCTCAGGACTGATCTCTGACACCAGGGGTAGACTTTGTATTTTAATAATCAATGCATATGAACAGGAAACCTCAAGGGGGGCAATTAATCTGACTGACAAAAGCAGACTAAGCTGGGTAACATTGGGTTATGGACATCTAAGTACAGGTATCTAAAGCTAGGGCAGAGGGCAGAGACGTTTCAGCTCAAGCATCCATGACTATCTTATGCTTAAAAAAAAAAAAATCTTGTGTAGCTAAAAACTCAAATTTATGAAAAAAAATTCTGGAAAACTGTGATTTGTTTCTTGACTGACAGACATGTTGTTCTTTCTCCTGTGAGCTTCAGAATTTTTGAAATATGGATAGAAGAGGCCATCGAGAGGGACTACTTGGCAGTTACATGACAGGTAAACCAAGTTCAGCACTTCAGCATCAATGTCTTAAAAAACCACAAAGGTTAAATGTGTCAGTGCTCTGCTGATTATTTCTCTAAGAAAAAAAAATTATTGTACATATTATCTGTACATACTATCTGAGGTTAGAATCCAATAAGCACAAGATAAACAATTTAATTTTGATGTTCATCATTTGTCACAGGAAGCTACATCTACATTCCTATTTGCTCTCTAAGGTTTCAGAGACAAATATATTTATGCTATTGAAGTATTTCCTCTAATGTGGCAAATTTTCCTCTAATTTCATGACAGACAGAACTATTATCAACCACTTCTTTTATTTAGTCTGGAGATTCTAGCTCAACATACAGCATGGCTTCTAATAGCAGATGCTTATTGACAGGACATACTAACTCTCTTAACAATTCCTTGCTTAAGGTTATATAGCATAATTTATTCTATCAGTTAGTACAGTTTAAATTGGACTAAATGTTGTGACAGGAATGTTAAATGAGTGTCCAGTGAGAGAGGCAGAATGAGGGCAAAGCTAGCAACTGGAACATAGAGTGACCTGAATTTTGACCTTTTGTTTTGTTTTTAATTCTTAGGCTTGCACAAACATTTGCCCCATGATGATGTTGGTACATAACTGAGAGGTTTATGATTAAAAAAATGCTCAACACTCTTTTTTAGTTTCTTTTTTTTTTTAATTACATCTTCTTCTTTTACAAATACATTCTCTACTTCATTTACCTGATTGGTGCTTTTGCTTTACAAACGAATCTCAGGAAATTGTTCGAAGACTTGAGAATGAATCTTGAGTTGAAATTCCGTGAATTTCTCTACATAACTGGGAAGAAACAAGCACAAGGCCCATGTGTTCACTGACTCATCTTTGTATATTTTTAAATCCCCCAAAAGACTGATGCAATGCATGCATTTATATATAAACCACCATCCACTCAGAAACTAAAGCCAGAATAAACCCACCATTTTTGGTAGAAGACTGTAAAATATTCCATCAGAATGGGAGTACCACTTGGAATCCAAAAAGAGTGCTGTTAATTTCATGATTAGCATGCACCTCTACAACACATGAATGAGAACCCTCTGTGCCTCTAGAAAAATATCCTGCTTCTCATCAGGGTCAATTAAGCTTGTGTTGATTGCTGTGTTAACATATTTGTGCTTCTCCTGGTACCCTGACTAACCTATTAAGATGCACCTAAGATATCTGTAACAAGCAAGCAGACACAGGCTTGGTGCACTTAACACTCCTTGAGACAAAAAGCATTTAGTGGAGAACCACCTTCCTCTCCAGAGCCTGATACACACAGCTCATTGAAGCTGATGTTAAAACTAGTATTGATTTAAAAGGAATGAGAAAAAGACTTAACAGTTTTCCAGAAAAGGGTATGAAGCTGCAGAGGAAGAATAAAGTCAGGGCATAAGCAGTGCAATGGTGGAGAATTAAAACAGTCAAATACTGAATATATTCTTTTTATCTTCTCCACAAAAGAAAGATGGCCCTAATATAGCAATTAGACTAGCAAATGGGAAACGCCAGCTTCCTCAAGCACTTATTGTTGTCACTAGGCATTTTAATGACTCCATTTAGCACTGCAGCATTTCTTTTGCTCAACACTGACTAATAACATGCTGAGATAGTTACACGCTTTGCAAGTGGAGTTTTATTGAAGAATGGAAAGGTGAATGCCTGGGGATTTTGCTCTTAAAACTGTGGAGGATGCATTTTGGATACAATGTTTAAAGAGGAAAAGAAAATTAAACAGGAAAGGTTAGCAAAGGAGATTAAGGGTGAAGGAGAGAAACAAGGGGAGAGCTAATGAAGGAAATGAAATGGATTGAGAATTACTTTGAAGAGCAACTAGCAGCAGATAATAAATCATGGTGCTGTAAGCACACAAAAGCTGAACAGTAAAAATAGCAGTGTAGTAGAAATGGCACAATGCACTTTTCAAAAATATAAAGTGTTATCTGCAGTATGTTAAATGCTGCAAAGTTTCCACCATTTTAAAATAAATTGCCCAACTGTACCTTTCTTTTCTGCTCTCTTTATTCTAACATGTAAAACATGTTTCAGTGACATTACTGCTGCTATAGAGTTCTGCCTGCAACTCCTGCAAATTCAGGCCCTCAGCAGATGTACTTCTGTCTAACATGTCAGATGCTGACTAGTTTCTTGCACTTGCTAAATACATATTAATCTGTCCCTAAGAATCTAGGACTTGCATTAGTATTGCACTAACACACCCCATATGTTAGTAATATGTAAGGGTACCATTACTATAGACTTAAACCATCCACACAGGATTTATTCACATTTTTAATATTAATGCCTTAGAAACGGAACATGGCACAGGCAAAGTAGAAAAAAATTGATATTACTACAAATTTGCCCTTTTTTGGGGGGGACTTAGCTAATTAATATTTGCACTAGTAGCCACAGAATAGATTGGGTTTTTTTTTTTCATCTGTTATTTCTTCTTTGACTTGATTTTTTGAGAATAAAAGCTTAAACATGAAAAACCACCCTTTTCAAAAGTGTTCTTTTAAAAAAAAATAAAGAAGGTACTGCATGCCTTTATTTCTTAGTAAAATCAGCTCTTTTTCCCTGATAATGAATGCATGTTTGTGCATGTATTTTTGTGCTCTGTTCCACCTTAGGGATCGGTCATCTGATTGGCTATTAATGTTCATACAAAGTAAGCAAGCATGCAAAGAGTTTTTCAAATATACTGAATATTACTAATAATGCTCTTCTCCTGGATTATTCTTCTGGAATTTCTGCTTTTAAAATCTCTGTCTTTTTTGTATATGCACATATCTATATTTATTAGATATACATTTTTTTGTATGTATGTGTGCTCTATGTTCTGTACATATGTACAGAATGCTTCTATAGCTGAAGAATTCCCTTGGTTTTTGAAGTACATGGACTACCCACAGGCAAATACAATCTGATTATGTCCATATTCAAAACCACTATAACCTGCCAAGGGGTTCCAATATTATTTATTGATCACTTCTTTTGCTGACTGGGTGTGGAGAAAATCCAAGCCACTCAGACAATCAATTTGTCCTTCCTTAGGAACAATCTCAGCAACAAGGGAAGTTGGGATGTACTTTGAGGGGAAGAATTCTGCCATAACCACCAGCAGCAGAACAATTAACATTACAATGTCTGTGAGTGCAGTAACTTTTTTCTCTTTAATTTTTATTCATTTGTTCTCCCTGTTCAGTCACCTGAAAGTCATTCAGATGCAGTGACAACTGCTATAAATGGTGCAGCTGTGGATGATGAAAGCAGCACACCTGAATCATGTTTTCAGCATATTGCTCAAAACAAGCAGTTTATTTGGGACCCATGGGTGGGTATTGGGTCAATTTATCACTAAATATATAAAATATATATATATAAAGTCTATATATTTTATGGATTAAGTTCCATACATTTTAGGTAAAAAAAAAGTGACAGCACTTTTTTATTACAAGAGTTAGAATATATACAAGCTTACTTAATCTCGTCTTAGATTTATCTTTGCATTTTTTGACGTTATCTGAAATTTTCCTACATAAAGTGAAACTTCCCTCTGATAAATTGAATCTCCAAAGATTAAGAGGAAGATCATTTTACTTTTAAGAGCTTTTTAAACTCAAAGATATTTAATCCTTGTTCCAGCCTTCCCATGACAGTGTCACAGAAAACATGCGTCATGACTGAAACCATAAAGTGACATGATTTAGTCAATTAAAATTTGTATTATATACCTAATTACTAAAGAAAGCCTGTGTATTACACTGTGTGCAATAACTGATGTCCACAGATATTGGAAACGGACAATATGTTGATATTCTTGGATAATCTTGCATCTTATTTACAAATAAATTTTAATTTGGTTTTATTTCTTGTGTGCAAAATTTGTATTGAAAAATTTGATTGAATCCTCCTAGTTTTATGAAAAAAGAGATATATGTCAGAACTGGAAATCCTTTTATGGTGTAAGCACCTGAAATAACTGCACATGAAATGTGCATATAGAAAATTTTATGGTGCAATGAGCCTGAATCAGTGATCAAGCTTTTTAAACCCAAACTAGACACACCTTTCCAGAAGCTGACACTAAAAGGGCAATGAATTAAAGGAAATCAATGTTATAGATTTCAATTACTTAGTGTCAGATGATTTTCTAAAGAGAGAGCAAAGGACTTTAAACATTTTCTACAGAAATTTCTACAGATCTTACTTGAATGAACTGTAAAAAAAGCTGAAACAGCCTCTCCAATTTCAATATCTTGCACAGGCAGTAAGATACTTTCTGCTATAACTTCTGGTTGCATTTTAACTTTGTTTTGAAAAGAGGAACTTTTGGAGAAGACTTAATTTTAAGCTTAGCATAATTGTTAAAAAAAATTTGCAAAATATTTCACAACTTATTATTTTCATGAAGGTTTTACCCCAAATCAGAAATACAGATTTTTATTTTCTTTTTTTTTTTTTATCCCAGAAAAATAGAAAGCTAAAATGTGTTCGAATTCTAAGGAAAAAAAATCCCCAAAATATGAAATCACAGTAATGCCTGAAGTCCTGGAAAATTGATTGAAGTTTTTGAGAAGCATGTTTTTTGTTCTTTATTGCAACAGACATGAGGTATAGAGAGAATGATGTCTGTTTTATTATTGCCATCTGAATATTTTGTTTTCTCCATCTTTTTGCTTTGGTGCCTGATAAATGCCATTATTGGTTTAATGAGGTAGAATTCTTTTACCTATGGATTGATTTTAAAATCATCTGTGCTCTGAAAACTTGGTTTACCCAAGAAAGTATTAGGTCAATGTGCAATATTAAAGGTTTGGATTCATCTTTCAAAAACTGCATAATCTTTTTTTAATAAAGAAACTTTTCAAAATTTCATGTGGTTTCGTTTATTCTTGCTGTCATATAGATGTAAAAATGATAATAGAACTGATTCCTGGAATATAGCTTTGAGCTCTCAGCAGTAATCCTTCTCTTATGGATGCTTAAAAAACGATATAAACAAACCAACCAAACAAACAAACAAAAAACAAAAAACCCTCACACACACAAAGAAAAAAAAACCAAAACAACCCCAAACCCAAAACAAATGAACCAACCAATCAAGCAAACAAAAAACCCCCCCAAAACAAAAACAAAGTCCCCCCCCAAAAAATCTTGTTGTCTATTACTTTTTCTTCTGCCACAAACTATTGCTCTCTTTAACTTCTTTTTTAAAAATGTAATTTTCAACAACATTATAGGAAAAAAACCCAAATATATATATCCTCACAATGTCTTAAATTTTATGTTTTTATGGTCATGTAACTAATCATATTTATAATGTTCCCTAAAAAATTCTCTTTATGAGGCTTTAGGAGCAATGTCCCAGGTAATTAAGTAAATGAATACATAATGATCCTTAGAAATAAGAATAGTTTAGAAAACTTCTCAAGTTTTTATGATATCTGCTTAGATTTGGGTTTGGGAGTTTTATCTAAACTTTGCTTCACTTGTGTCATTTTTTTGTCTACAAATAAGTTAATTTTAGGGTCTAACTCTAGTTGAAATTCAGCATAGCAATATATCTTCTACTTTTGGTCAGTAGCACTTAAAAACAAGTGATTATCCGAAAATCTGCTCCTCCCCAAAAGCCTGATTTCCATCTTGCCAGTGATAAATTGAACTAAAAATGGAGACAAAGTCAATTTCTCACTTTTATTTGCAGATATACGTGAAAAGACCATTGCTGGCACTTTCAGCTTACAGCAAAGCCATTGCTAGATGTCTTGGAGAATCTACAGACGAACTACAGTGACTACATAAGTAGTGCTTTTCAGAAGAGAAACAATTTTCGTTACTTTTATCATTCACTTAATGCTGTTAATAGTCATCTGCCCGTGAGTTAATACTGCTATAGATGGTCATAACCACCTATAACACACTAATTTATTACGTGTTCCATCTGAGAAATGTCCTATACTCTTGATATTTGAGTGCAAAGATCTTCCCCTCCCAGTCTGCTTCATTAAGAAAAGAGATATAACTGAGTGCAAAAGGATGGAAGTGAATAAATGGTGTCGTATAGAGCACATCATTTTAATTCCACGATTTCTTAGCTCATAAAATTTTTGAGAGGGTTTGATTTGTGATTTTTCTAGATGTATTGTTAAGAAAGCTACTGCATTATTAGTAGGATTTGGAGTTCTGTATGTTGCGTTTTCACTACACTACTATTTAAATTTATGGACTTGATATTTATGGTACAACATACCATGCATTATTATAAAAATATTATTTTCTTGATTTTTTTTGTCCTAGTATACTAATATAAGTACTTTTGCCACCATGCATAGTTAAGTAAGTGAATAATGGCTACTTATATTTTGTAAAGATGGATTACTCTCCCATCTGGTTAAAAAAAATAATTTAGATACTGATCCATCAGACAATTTAGGTATTCATTATGAGTAAGTGACCTGGTGGGGCTTCAGATGGCATATATCAAAGCCCTGAGGGCAGTAGCAGAACTTAATGATTCTGACCTTAACCTGGGACACATACACCTATAAATGAACCCAGGAACTTTGTCTTGGTTGTGTATATGTGCAATTCACTATTTCAGACTGGAATACCCAGCAAGTAGGATGTATACCCAGTATACCCAGTATAAATACCTTTTTTCTGGGTAAGTGGGCCCAGGATCTGGATGTTGATATCAGATATGTTTGGGTCCCATGCAGATGCTCAAGAGCCTTACCTAAGTAAGAGTGTGCTTGTGGCAAGTGTGTTTACACTTGTGAACTTGAGTCCTGATCAGCCAGAGGTTAGGTGCAGGACTTGGTTGTTTTTACCCTTTATTAGCTTTGGTAGCACTCTCTGTGTGTGCTGCTGAGTGTAGTGTCCTGGTGGCAGCAGTCCCTGCGGCTGCTGGCAGCAGTGTCCTGTGTGCTTAGGGATCAGCCTTGAAACTGGATGAATTTGCACCAGTTTTATCTAACAGCCTGGGATTGAGACATTTGCATCTCAGGGTGTGTCAGGCTGGGCTCCAGGTGTCAGGAAGGAGGCCCTGTGCTCCAAAGGCTGCTGTTTTCAGTGGCTTTCCTAACACCTTTGACACCTGCTCTGAATGGAAATAATCTTATCTTTTTGCAGTCTTAAATACTGTCTAGTAGCAGGTAACTACTCCATAAATTTATTTCAACTTTAATTTAACTTTGTGCAATCATGTGCTGTAATTCCCACTGTTAGTAGATAGTAATTTCAGGTAGCTATTCATCTGACATTGCTGATTACTATTGCAGAATAAAATATCATAGCCTTGTTTGATTGTACTAAGCTTAGGTAGAAGAACTTTATGTAGGAACACAAGAAGAATAGAAGAAATTCAGAATGAGAATGGAGACAAAATTTATGGTAAATATACCTTTCCTACCTTCCAGGAACATTGGTGTTTGAAGACAACTCCTGTGAGCTCCTTCCTATGAATCAATGGCCTTATTCATAGCTAATTAAACAGTATGATCTGACTAAAAGCCAGTATGGAATAATTTAGTCTGTGTAACTTATTCTTTAAAGTGTTTTCTTAGTTGTCTGAAGCAAGTCATCACAGTTAAAGGAGTTAAAAGTAGGTTCTCAAATATCTGAGTAACTCTGTGGTTTTCCTTCACTGAGAGCATTCCTACTTTCATTCTGATCTTGGTTATGTATATTAAAAAGATTTTTCAAAATTCTTTTTTTCCTTCACCTTCTTCATTTAGAGACTCCTTTCTGAGGTGAAGCAGATTTGAGCATACATGATTTCTCCAGGGCTGAAGTGGGGTCATCTGAATTCTACACACACAAATCAGGAAGTGTCTGTTGGACAGCATCACAGAAAGAGGTCTCATACTCTTTCCATGAAATTAATATAACTGAGATTTTCTCTGTAATTCCTGTATGCTAATGCACACATGTATGCAATGAGGAGCAAAAGTAGGGAGGTAGAGATCTGTGTGCAGACCAAGGGTTGTAATTTCATTGATTTCAAGGAGATGTGGAGACACAGCTCATGAGGTTGGAGTGTTGCTGTGGATGGGTCACCGTTTCATCAAGAAGAATTGACCAGGGGAGGAGGGAAATTGTCTTTTATGTGAACAGAGGGGACAGAGGGAGTACAGGGATCTTTGAACATAAAACTTTGTTTTCTTTTTCTTTATTTCTCCTGCCTTTTTACCTTTCTGTCTGTCTGTGTCTCCTGTGAGGCTGATTAGTTTGCTAAGAGAGGTTGTAGAATGTCTATTTTAGGAGATTAAACAGACATTTAGGAGAATGTCTATTTTAGAAGATTAGAAACCTGATTTCACAGTATTCTGGACAACCTGTTTTATGTAACCACACCTGGAGCAGGAATGCTGGTTTAGACAGCCTCCACAGGTTGCCTTTCTCCTCATACATTTTGTGAGCTCTGCAGTAAAGCACTCCCCGTCCGACTCCGAAGAGACAAATATCTTCAGCTAATGAAACATTTACTAAATCTTAAATAATTTTCCCTTCCTTTTTGTTTGTGTTGTTTCATTTACCCACTTCACGCTTAAAACTTGATGTGTTCTCTTTCAATAAATTCCATGGAGTAAATCAGTAAAACTCCTTTAACTGGAAGGATTTGAAAATTTATTCTCTCAGCTTGTTTGACAGGTCTATGAGTCTTGCTTGCAGGTCTTGCTTTAAAGGATGGCTTTTGCTACAACGTTTGGAGTGTTTACAAACACACACACATACACACACCCCTACGTATACACATACACATACATACATACACATACATGCATACACATATACTCTGGGAATAATAATTTAAAACTTGAACTAATGGATTGTTTCAGATTGTGACAAAGACTGTAAGCCATTCAAATCCTTCAACCAAAAATATGTGACAGAAGAAAAGGTGAAGAGGATGACTAGGCTGTAGCATAATTTCTGTTCTTGAGGAACAACTAGACTATAATAAAAATTTCTGTGTTGGAGATAAATGAAGTCTATCAAATTGTGAGTGTTGTGGAAAGAATAAACATGCAATGACCGTTTTTGTATTTCCAAGGTAAGAGCTAGCTGAACTTGGACCTAACAGTTGTTGCTTCAAAACTTCACCAAAATAACATTCAGCATTAGGCAAAGTCATCCAAAATAAAGAGGCTTGTCCACCTAAATGCCCCACAAAGGTCCATGGTGTAATGAACAAAAAAGTTTCATCATGGCCAAAGATGTATGCCAGGTGTGATGGTTAATGGGCAGAGAGGACTGTGGATGGAAGTGAGATTGACTAAAAGAACAGCTTCAAAATATCTTTAAAAATAAAAAGTTTACTACAGCTTAGGGAAGAGCCATCTAAGCTTCTAGCAACTAACAGTACCAAGACAGCAAGATGAGGAAGGAGAAAAAATATATATGAACAGCAAACATCATGTAATCTTTGTCAGGAAAAGGAGGAAAGATGAAGGAGGCATCCAAAGCTGTGCCCACAGCAATGAACAGGCTTGTGCACCAAGTGTTGATGTGAAGAGAGTGATAGATTTTTGCTGTGCATAGACCTTTACAGCCAGCATGCTGACTATGCATAACATGTCACCTTCCAGCATACAGCAGTCATGGTCAGATGCCAGAGACCTCATAATAGCTTTTTATAAGCTATTTATAGTAGCTTTTTAAATACTTTTTATATAGGGTTTTAAGTAAGTATCCTTAGGTTTTTTGTACATAAGAATTTTAAAAGGTATAAAAAGTTAGTGTAATTTTTTTCACAGTTTAAATGCCATGCATTAGCTGTCATACTTCTTTAGAAATTATTTTTTGCCATAGGATTTTAGATTTATCCTTCTCCTGTAACCATTTGGATGACACTGCAGCCTTTCAGTGAAAGTTACTAATGAAGTTTAAATGAGGATCAGTTTTCAGACATCTTGCTTGTCTTTTTATCTGCAACAGACATATTTGCTACGATGGGTAACTCTTTTAACATCACTATGTTATGCATTTTAAGAAATACAATACATCTAATGTGAGACAGTTTCCTAACCTGTAAAAAGTTAGCATCAGGGTACGTTGTCACTGCTTTGAGAAACAGAAATCAGTAGAGCACGGTTTATGGGATAGGTTAAATAACTGATCTTTAAGGAGTTTGCTTCAAGCACACACGTTCAGACTTCACAGGTGCTTGAATTTCCATCATTCTCTCTGCTTTTCCCAGTTTCTCATTCAGTGAATTACAGAAATTGTCTCCAGGGCAGAGTGTTCTCAAGGAAGAAAGCAATAAAGAAGAAACATTTCCTAGCATTATGGTAAAACTGTTTATTTCTTAAGAAAAATAAGTTGTATAAATTAGTTTGACCTTTCCAAATTTCAGGTTTTGGGGAAAAAATTGCCTTTTTAAATTATATGGTTCCACCCTGAATTGCTCTATATTTCTGACCCTCAAGTTCTCTTTCTTTTTCACTTTTCTACAGTGATCTTTAGATTAATGCTGTGGTCCTCAGTGCCTCACTTTACTGTTTGGAGGAGAAAAGAAATAAAAGACTTTCTATGACAGCACTTTCTAAACCCTTCTGTGTCTTCTGTGAAACTCACTTTAAAATATAAGCTACACAGATACTTTCTCTAAAACCCTATTTTAGAACTATTCACAGAAATGACTAACAACTAATAGCTCTAATGTTTCCATAATTTTCTGGTACAGTAAATGTCAATGTTATCCAGCCAATCATAGCTGCTTTTTACTAATCTTTTTTCATTCTTTAGCTGACATTTCCCCCAACTGAACTGTTCACGTACACACACATGCATGCATACCAGGCTGGGACATTAGTAGACAAACTCTTATGCTAGCTGTAGGATCTGACTGTAAGATTTTAAAGAACTCCCTCGTATTCCTGTCTATCTCAAGTATTTTCTGTGGTCAAAAATTCAAAAAATTAATTTAAAATTATTGCATGAAAATACATTTTTGAGAGTTTCATTCAGGAAACTTAAATTATAACATTCAATTTGACCAATTGCAAAGGACATAAATAATAAATTTTGTGGAAGTACAGAATGTATTCCATTCCATGAAACTCAGTGTGTTTCACTAAGTAGCAGTTTAAGACAAAACTTTCATAACAAGCAACCGTGAGAAGGGATGGCTTAGTTACCTTGCTCCTGGTACAAAATTGATTCATTGTCATTGGTAACTGACAAGTTTTATCTTTTTCTTACAATTAACTTTGATTATTCATTATGTACTATGGGTGAACATGTATTTTAAGACTGATTTTTGTAATTTTTTACCAACTCCTTCAGTTCATATATACCATTTAGATATCTTTTTCAGGTGTGTTTCTTAGAACTGGAAATGCAGTAGCCAGAAAAGTATTATCATCATTATCTTCTGAGAAGCTGCCGTGCTGAAACAGATTATACTTATTAAAATATCATGCAAATATATGTCAAGATTCCTAGAAAAACTTACAGTAAATATAATATATCTCACAGAACAGTGTACTTCAAAAATTGAATCATCATCTTTTGGTACCTTTATGATGGTAGCAACACAAAACATTTTTCCATTTCTGTGTTTGTTGAATTCTAGTTTACAGTGTCAACAAAAAGAAAGAAAAGAGTGCAACGCTGGGATTTATCTTTCAGTCACCATAGACAAAGATGTAGAGTACAGGGAAAGAGAATGATAAGGAATAAAAACAAAGCAAGAATGTTAGTGTTTATGGATTGCAGAGATAGGTGTCTCAAAAATGAATAAAACTGATAGAAAGGTATCTTAGATTATATATCTTAGATTATTTATTTGCAGAATAAAAACACTTGCTATACACTAATTATAAGAAAGGACTCTTCCCTTTTAGTTTATGTTCACAAAACTTGTTTGCCTTGCGATTCAGTAGTAAACAAAAGATTTTCTCACTACAGCTGGTACTCATACTAGATGTGTGTTCTTGCCATATCCAGTTAAGATATCTACTTAACTAGTCCTATAGTGGTTAATAGAGCTAGAGAGGAAAATTAATATCTTCTACATCTTTGGTTTTCCTAGTTTTATAACTAATTTTTCTTTTTTGCTGAAATTAAATTTTTCATTAGCAGAAGCCAAAACTATCTTTGCTTTGGAGGCAGAATTCTGCCCCTAAACCAAAGAGTTAATAACTCTTTTACGTGCTTTACATATAAAACTGACTCCAATTTTTAGCTGAAGAAACACATTTCTCAGCAGTTGATTATTAAGCTGATTAATGCCTTCTAAGAATTCTAGCTAGAAAAGCTCACTGTTCCCTTGGAAATGTTCAGCACAATAAGAAGCATAACAAGCAGATAAAGGCACAAGACCTCTTCACTATGTGCTCCTCCAACACTGAATAAGCATATTCTGTAGAGCAGAGATAGTACCACAGTCCAGCCTCCCGTTGTAAGGGCCTATCTGACTCATTTAAATGAGTCACACAGGAGAAACAATTCACCTACCTTTTTGTTCTTCTTGGAGAAGTGATAGAGACCAGCTTAGTATGCTTCTAAACAGGCTGAGTTTTGCTGGATCCACACGTGTTTTCTGAGGTATTTCGTGTGTTTGGCAAAAATGTGTTTCTAGAACTGCTCAGCTAAAGTTATTCAGGGAAGAAAAACTTTTATTTTCATCAATAAAGCCTGAACATAATGCATTTAGGAAAAACAAGTTGTTCGGTTTTGCTTGGGTTTTTTTCCGCTTTTGCAGAGCTTATGCAATTAAAGCTTGATTACACATTCTCCCTTGCTTTATTGGTTAAAGGGGACCTTGATAAAAATGTGGTTTTCATCATATGATTTGATCTAAATCCACAGAATATTTCTGATTAGGGAGAAAAAATAAAGGGCTGCATTTTCACAAAAGTACTTATGGTTGCATACATCTTTTTCCTCTAATTGCTCATTGCTTAAACTGACAAAGTACTATTTTACTTTTTAATTAAAAAAAAAAAAAAAAGAGAGAAAAAGAACCATTATCCTTTCTCCCCATTTGTCTTCTAAATTGCAAAATAATCTATACACACAATTCTAGTTGAGACAGTTTTGAAGGCTTGCTTTGCAGTAGCTGGTGTATATTACTTTCTAAAAAGTCATAAGTTAAGAAGCCTAGAGAAGCAGAGGTGCAGTTGCCTGCTTGCATATTCATACACGTGCAAATATTTCACATACAAAGAGTACAGTAGACTCACAAGATAAATTCCCATGAAATTCTTGGGTTGTCCAATGTAGTTAGCATCTCAATGTTACTTGATTCTTACGGTACAAGCTCTAGTCTCAAAAAACATATGTTGCTCTTACAAGCAAACTTGCAGCTCAGTGAAGGAATAGACCAGAAATATTCACCTAAAACACATCAAAAGATATAACAATTTTTTCTTACCCTCTTGACTTTTGGTCCAACCACAGGCCATTATTATATACTAAGTTTATCTTGCTTATGTTTGCTGCACCTTTTATTTTTGCTAATCTATCCACTTGATCATTCATCACTATTGTGAATGTTTACTGCAATATTTCAGAGTAGTTCTAGATTCTGACAGATGTAGTGTGTTATAATGGTTTAGAAATGGTTGCCAGGCTTATTTTTAAAAGCCTTTTCTTTCTACTATCTTCCTCAAAAACAATTTAGTCTCTGTATTTGAAGTGAAAGAAATAGATGTAGAAAAAAGCTGTGTGTGATAGAAATGTCAGATTCCAATACACCGTATAGGATTGAGGTTTCTTTCATGCTTGATGAGGGTGTTTTTACAAAAATAAAATATATTTTTTAATATCATGTACTTTTTGGAATTGCTTTAAAAATACAGATGCCTCAAAATATTGTGGTAAATTCTCTGATACTTTTAAACATGGTGATAAATTCTATCAGCTATATTAGAAATCACAGAATCATATGAAAATGAAGGGTCACTTCAACTTTTCTCTCACTACACCAAATTTTGTATTCTGATGGCTAAGGTTTCTCCTGAGGAAGAAAAACCCTGCATGATTCTGATGATAACATCTTTTTTTCTGTCTTGAGAAGTTTTTTTACTTTGTGAATTTAGAATATGACTTGTGATCAATAGACTGAAACATAGAAATCCATGTGTGCATTGACTCAGAAAAGAGAATCTGTATGAATTTCAAAAGAATTTTTTTGTCCTTGGCATAAAGCTATTCTAAATCTCCTTTCTTCTATAGAATACTTTTGCAGGTTTTCCTGCCTCATGATGAGACATTAAATTAATGTAAAAATCTTGGTAGAGTTGGCATTATGTTTATTTATTGTATGTGTGCAGATACATGTTCACATATATATAACATTGAGGAAATTATTATTTCCACTTTCTATGCATTTTCAACATAGCAGCAAAATTTCAGAGAGGTCTCACATTAATCTTTGAACAACTTATGTAACTTCTGTGAATGCTAAAACTTAATATAATATTAATTCACTGAGAAGAATATTTACTAAAGACAGAAAAAAAGACATTATTCTTGTAAACAGATACAGTTCACTAAAACAGGAAAGAAGCTACAAACTCAAGAGAGTATAAGTAGAAATAACTAAAACAGATGGATAAAGTCCATTTGCAAATAATTCTTTTAACTAAAAAATACCCTGGAGATTTTATTTATTGCTCTTAATATTGTCTAGATGCAAGGCCTATGTGCTTTGGATAATTTTACATACATTCCTGAATGACCAACTTAAAAAATAACCACCCCCCTCAAAAAACAAATAAACAAATGAACTAACAAAGAAACAAACAAACAAAACCCACAGTAACAACAATGCCCACAACCAACAACAAAGACATAACTGACAATTTTTCATAATCTCATTGTAAATGTGTTTTGCTTCATGCTTCATTGAAGCATTCTGTGAGTCACCATTCTGTTGTTGCTGGATCAAAATCAGGGTTTATCATACCTCTAGATATGTGATAGGAAAATCTTTGGATGGTCTATGGATTGCCTGACGTTGAAATATCCATTACTCCAATTTTTCTTTGTTGTAGCCTCTGGAGTTTGGTAATGAGAACTTGGTAAAACATCAAAGCACACCAACACATAGGCAGCCGTTGTCCATAGAATGAATTATATTTCAGCAATTGCCTTTAAATGGACAGGTAAATAGTAAGTCATATTCAAACCTATCTGTATTCTTGACTGTTGATTTCTATAAATCTAAAAGCCTATTTGATTCTCCTTCCCTCTGCTACTGCAGGGAAACGAAGTTTTCAATAATATATAGCATAAGAACAGATACAAGAAAAATAATATTTTTATCTATTTATATACACTCTTTCAGATTACTGTTTCTGAGAAAATTACATAAATATAGACAAGCTTGTAAAATGAAGCTGAAATTTTGACAAGGAGACAACTTGTCTCCTGTGTTCTCTTCTAGAATTACAATAATATAAGCAACAAAAGAGTATTGAATTTCAAAATATGTTTTATAATCCATCACGCTATTTGTTGTAAGAGGATTTTGTTTCAGATGAAAGGCAGTTGAAGAAAACTCATCTGTTTCAGCGTGTTTCTCAGAAAGTGGACTTTCCCTTTAATATATATTTCAATCTGAAGAGCGACGTGCTGCTGAAATGAAAACAAATGACAGTGCTATCTCCAAAGAGACAATGTATTATTTCAAAATGTATGAAAAGGCCCTTGCTTTGCCCTTATGACAGTTAAACGCTCAAAGTGAGACAGGCAAAAAACATGGTTAACGCATTCAAGGAGACATGAAAAGTGAACCTCCTTTTTTCTTCGGTGTGAAGAGAGAGAGAGGATAAAGGGGCCTGAGGAAGTGTGTGTCTGTGTGTCTGTGTGTCTGTGTGTGTGTGTTTTACTGAAGCCTCTCTGTGGTATATGCGAAATGAAACCAAGGCTGAATCAGAAAAATACACTTTTGATTACATGATGTCTAAATGCCAATTAAAAGAAAATAAGATTGACTTTTAACACCACTCACATCATAAGAGGATGAGAATATTGCTAAAATTAATAAGGGTGAAAGATAAAATGATCGACTTAGATGGTGATCACAGTGATGATGAAGTCTGAATAAATGCCCTCTTGTTCAATACAATTTCTTATTTCAGGACTGAAACCTTATTTGAAGGCACACGTAATCACTAGACTTAAGAAGAAACTTGTTTCATTTTCAGTTTGGAATCATGAAATATTTTTTTCTTTTGGTAATTATTTCATTATTTAAATCTCTCTTCACTGTTCTGAATAATCATGAATAACATTTGGATATGTTTTGAGATATTTCATTGGAAAATAAATAAATAAATTAGAAGTATAAACACCAACTCTTCTACAAAATGTGGGAAATTGAACTGACTTAACAACCTGAATGCAAGATACAGTCTGTCCTGTTTCTGACAGAGGTCTGGTATCAGAGATTTCAATGGAAGTAAAAAACCCACAGAAGACATTAATGTTTTAAAATCATAGGATCAAGAATCATTTATGTTGGAAAAGACCCCTGAGATCATCAAGTCCAGCTGTAAACCCACCATTGCCAGGTCCACCAGAAAATCATGTCCCTAATAACCAGATCTACAGGTCTTTTAAAAACCTCCAGGGATGGGGA
>WBNO01021270.1:151307-265421 GCA_013400575.1 Peucedramus taeniatus | reverse complement strand
ACTTGTTTGAGTGTATGGTGGGCACACTCAACCACAGAAAGGATCCACACGTTATCTGGAAAAAGGAAGAGTCCGACTGAGCCCCCATTTTGACCTTCATGTTTTTGGTCCCACTTAAACCAAATGAGTTTGTCCCACAGAATTTTGCAGCAGCTGTGAGGTTCTGTAGTTAGTTTATATAAGCTTTGCTGAGTTTATGCTTGGAGAGTGCTGGATGGTTAGGGGGATACTGCACATTAAACCCTTGCCTCTTTAGGGAAAAAATGTATTAAGCTGTCATTTTTGTGAGCATAAATAGGAAATGTTGAATCAACTTCTGGCTTTCTAGACATCTCATTTGTTTTTCAGCTGTCCACTCTTTTTTTTTTTTTTTTTTGCCTTTTTACTTTGGACATTTGCAAGAAGCCACTGAAATGCCATTCGCCCATTTACTTGGAAGCAAATACAGATGGCACCCACATGTAAAGAAAACTGGGACACACAAAGCTTTGTGGGAACCTACTCCTTCTCTGCTTGCCAAATGCATGTAAAATGTTACTCATCAGAACTTCAACTGGAATTATTATATAAAATTACGTCTCTTGCCTATTAATTTCTGCTTCCAAAAATCACAAAACAAGAAACGATATCATCATGTTTTCTAATACCTTGATCATGTTTATTTCCACAACTGCCTTTAGACCTGTCTCAATCCTGAATTCCAGATGCTGACCAGGAGAGACATGTTGGAATGTATCTGGACTTCTCTAAGAAATCCTAGTCCATATCCATTAGCAAATACCACTTTTAGACAACAAATCACCCTCCAGCAGCTCCAGCATCCGACAGAGATGGTGGGATGAGTTCCCTGATGCCAACCACACTGAGGAGCTTTTAAAAGTACCACAAACATCTACCGAAATCCCACAATCAAAATCAGACACAGAGCTCTGTGCATCTCCCTGGTGTGCTGCAAATGACTAAGTAGGGCACGAGGCAATGCAGAGCTGTCTCGGTGGGCAAAATATTCCATTTTATGCTGGTGTAACTGTAGCTTTTTTCAGCTGAGTTGCACTTGAATAAAGCCAGGCTAATACAGTGGTGAGGCAGATCTGATACTTCTACTGTGCTTTGTATCTATGATTACAGCCTAAAAGATCTTCTTTAAGTAAAAAAGATGTTTTGATTACATATGTCAGCACAGGAAACCACCATTTTTTTTCACATGGGTGGCAATTATTTCATTCTTGGAGGTTGCTGCTATGCACCTATCCAAATGAATATATAACATTTAAATATCAGCAGTGACTCACAGACCACTAACAACTACAGAATCCCAGATGATGAAAAGTTGGAAACATATATTTTTACAGATCCTTTTTGTGGTTGGTATCTTTAATAATGCCAAATGATTTACCAGTGTCTCTTAGGAGTAAAACAGTAAAGACTCCATTCTGGCAGAGGGTTGATCCAGCTTGCTCTCAACTTTTTTTGAGTCAGTTTATTATCATCTGGGAGTAGTTGTTCACCTAGTTGTCCTTATTTTCGGGTTTTTTTCCTGTTTTGGGAAGATAGCACCAAAAAATGTCATAACTGGAATGGGGCCTAAGTGCTTGTTGGGTTTTTTTTAATGTAGGAATAGATCTTTCAAGAATGGTTAGGTCTTGAGCAAAGTAAAGGCTACAGACACTTTCTTCTTTTTCTAGCTTAAATTTTTTTCCCCTAAAATTTTTACAGCTTGGAACAACTGGGAAAATTGGAAACCTGTATGTAGAAGATTTTAACTAAATCAGAATCTAGCCTTTCTTGCTCAGTCATTCACCTTCCACTTTTGTTTTCACAAGGCCGTACAATTTTGATTTTCCAAAAGTACAAAACAAGCAACTTTGTCAAATTCCATCAGGGAGCATGATTGATCCCCAAGAGGGCTTCATTTTAGCCTTGGAAAACGGGAAGCCACTTTCTCCACCTCCAGCAGCCTCTGCCAGGTAGGATTTTGGCCTGGACATGCTTCCCATCACCATCACGTTATTTTTTTTATTATTCTGCTTCCCACCACCATCAGCAGGTTATGTTTTTCCCGAGACAAACTGCCCCAGCAGTTTAACCCAAAGTCACCAATGCCTGCAAAGCTGGGATTATTTTCACAGGAGCAGATCTAGGAAGTAGGTAAAGGAGAATGAGGAGATGGAAGAGCTGGGTAGGGAAGGCAAATGGGAGGATGTGAAAGAATTTTATGTGGTTGAGACAGGTCTCCCAGCAGTGAGAAGAAATGCAAGATGAGTCTGGTCAACAGATTTTTACACCAAAAAAAAAGGTAATTTATACAGACTAAGTTTATTGAATTCTTCAATAATAGTTTGGAACAGCACATGTGAGGAATATCTGAATAAACATGTGTTTCTTAAGAAACTTCAACCTGTTCATTCCTCTGTTCCTTATCTCTGAATTCTCATCAGCCACATATTTTCTTCACATTTGCCATTTCAAAGTTACAGTGGGTTCAAACTAATGTCCTGCCCTGTTAGTCTGCTAAATATCCAACTGCAGCAAGCAAAGCCTTCTCTGCCTGTCCTGAAAACCAAGGCAGGTACATGGATGTCTCAGCCACAGCTCTGGTTCACAGCCAGCCAGCTGTTTCAACTGTCAGAGAATCAAGCCATCATTTCCCAAACCACAAACATACTGCATCTTATTCAGAATGAAATAAGAGATATGCTTCCTTTTGACAATTTGGGCAACAGTATCAGACTAAGCCTTTTCCTTTGGGCTGCTACACAGTGCCTGTGCTCTTGCAGCTTTTCTGAACACTATCAACATAAAGTTTCTCTTATTAATCAAGAGCACAAGCTTTACATGCAAAAACAGAACCCTTGACTCTCATTGTGTGGAGCAATTGCACGTGCTATCTTAGTACCAATTCCAGATTTTACCCACTTTCCATTTTCCAGTTCCTGGGGCACTGAAAGACTGAAAAACACTGCAGAGTCTAGAAAATGGAGAATATCATGGCCTAGCCTTAAAGCAGGTAGGCAGCAAACTGCATCCTGCTGACAGAAGAATATCCACGTGCAACTGGCATGAATGTCTGTCTTGTTCCGAAGTTTACTTCCTTTCTGTAAAAAAAAAAAAAAAAAAAAAAATTATCTCAAAAATGTGCAGCTTGAAGAAAACACCAGAAACCACAAAACTTCCTTGATATGGGCCAGGCAATACAGGATGAGAATTTAGCCAACAAAATTATTCACTTAATCAGGTATTTGCTCATTATTAAAATGATGCTGTCTCACTGCTACTGCTCCAGTTCCTTCTGTTCTCATCAAAATCTCACCGTGTATTTCCACAAGAAAATGTAAAGCAAGCAAGTACAGTGTAAAACATCACTGCTGCACCCAAAACAACCCTTAATTTCAAGATTTGAATCTTTCTTCCTACAGCAAAGATTTTTCTCATCTTCCCAGTACTCAGCCTGTGCCTTTTTCCCCTGTCTGCTCCAAGCCTCAATCCTCACCCTTAATTGCTTGGTGCTAAAAAGCCCACTTGGTGCCTTGCAGAAGGTGTGCTTGGTAAGCTGCCAGGTCAACTCTTTACCCTGCAGAGACCTTGGGGCTGGGGCCATATCTCCATTTATGTTTGTGAATAATCCAACACATGTACAGCACTCCGGGTCTGATCCCGTATATCATAACATCACTGATGTGGGACCAGATGCTGTATGAACAAATGGGAATCTGTTGCATTCATGTAGTGCCTTTTTTTCCTAAGGAACTCAAAGCACTTTACAATCTTTAAGCCTCACCACATGCCTATGGGGTACAGCAGGGTAAGTAGGCCCATAGCATTCTTTACAGAGCCAAGTACATTTATTCAAATGTAGCTGAATAATAATAATGCAACCATGACCTCCCATGACACTTACGTTCCTCGGGAACAATGAAACTGTCAGCCACAAGGGTGAGACTCATGAGTCTGGGTGACAAAACCTTTTCGGCAGCTGGCCCACGGCTGCAGGCCTCACTTCCGTAATAGATTAGGATGACCACGAGCTCCCATGCAAAATTCAAAACTTTGCTTCTTCACACTCGTTTTCCCACCTCATCAACAAATACCAAAACAACCTCGGTGGAAAATAAGAACCCCCTCTATAGGGTTTTGTGAGTCATGCTACAGATTCTAATAGACAATTACTGCTCCACTAATAGGTCTGCGCGCTTCAGGAGTGACCCCACCTCAATAATTTAATCCTTTAATAGCTTCTGGAGATCACCGACTGATTTAAATGAAGCATGATTGCATCCTTAAATTTGCTTTTACAGAACTACTTTTGCAGGGGTGAAGTGGTGACGAAGAAATAAAATAACCTTAATTTCATCAAAATAGGGTTTTCTACACTGTTATGAACCTGTATATACTGAAAAGTATTACACTTTTTTTTCCAATTCAATAATTTGGTTCCAATCCAATAATGACTGTAGAAGAGACATTTAACAAAGGCCATTCTCTTCAGAAAAATGAAAACAAATAAAAACCAATCTGCAGGAAAATATTTGGAAGTTAAGACCCCAGACTTCTCCTCTGGGAGTAGAATGAACTTTGGAAATTTGTGAGTCAGAGGCACAATTATCTATGTGTAAAAAAAAAAAATAATCTATGCACTATTGATTAACCTTAGCACTTCAGACAACAGTGTCACCTCATGCATTGGAATGGCATGACACCACATGACAAACTTCAAACTGGCAATTTCTCAGAGATGGCTGCTAAAACAAAAATTGCATTTAATGTACCAATGCCCGTGTAATGTGCAACACTTTGCTTTCCAACTGGTTTACTGTCATCCAGAAACAAGCCAGAGTGTTAAACTGAGCAGAAAGTGTTACTTTTAATCACACAAACCTCTTTGTCACCCACTGTGGTTTTGCTAAGATGCCATTTCCCCCCCTTGTTTCTCAGCCTCCTTCCTCTTTAGCAGGAGTTCCTCCATCCCCTTATGTTCCCCCTGTGCACAGAGTAAGGCTGGAGTTGCCACAGTCTCCTTAATGTCTAATCCTTTAACACTGGGAGAGCATTGTATTGCAGCCCTAATGCAAGGATGAATTCTGGAATGTGGAGCCTGGAGAGAGGCTTATAGTATAAGAAAGAAAGAAAAAGGGAAGAGGAAAAAGGAATTGAGAAGAGAAAGAAGTCAAAACCACACACGGGACAGAAGGAAAAAAAGGGGATTAGGTGACAATATCCGACTGCACTGAAGGGTCAGGAGAATTAAGCTTCAGAGCAGCTTGCTCAATGTGTGCTGGGATAAAAAGACTCTGATATGAATGGAGGTGGTTCAAGTGCAGGCACATTGTGGAATGCAATAGGAGTCTGCTAGGGAACATTTAAGAGAGTTGTGCACCACTTTCATGTAGCAAATAATATATATTGTTTGCTGGGCAAAGATCTGAGCCTCCCTGTCACTTTTACAAGGTTGTTACAGAGGAATGAGAAACACAAGAATGGAATGAAATGGAATAGCTTTACACTAAGTGAAATTATAAATCAAATAATCTGAGCATGTGCTCCTAAGATTTATTATTGCATATGATGTTTATGTTGAATATAAACTTAAAGCAATAGATCCATGTCCAAAGAAAATCAGGGCATTTGACATCAGTGGAGTTAGATCTGCTTTTAACAAATACTTCAGAGCCTGATTTTTAATACCTAGTTGTACTGCATGTGCAACTGACTGCACAACCTTTTCATCAGGCCAGCTTTGTGATCTTTCTAATCAATGTAGGTGCTGCATCTTGAAGGATACTGCCTCATTATTATTTTCATATATGCTGGGAGTGCTTCTACACAGCTCAACAGCTTAACTGAAAAATTACAGATACTTTAAATTCCCATGTAGTTTATTTTTAATTTCCTATTCACTTCTTGCAGACAGAAAAACTTGCAGACAGCCTCAAAGTGACAGTATGGTTACTTTATGAAAACCAGCTCTGTACATCTTCTTACAAGACAGGCACTGGGATTTAACATAGCTGGAATCTGAGAAAATGCCCTCTGTCCTTCTGACACGATTTTTGCCCCAACATGGGTTCCTAATATAAGATGAAATAACAGCCTCATCTCAATCTGGCATGACTACCCATCTATGAAGCAGAGAGAAAACTGAGAAACATGAGAGATGGAAGAAACAAGTAATGAATAATAAAAGAAAGTGATTTTTAACTATGTAAAGAGAATTCATTCAAGTCAACCATCTGGCACAGGGCACATCCTGCAGAGAGAGCAGCCATGGAAAAATTATAAAGTCAGTTCAGTTAATATTTTCCAAGATGACACCACAGGAGACAAAGCTAGAGTAGAGTGCCACATCCAAGTGACTGATACTAAAACTATTTTGATACTGGTTATGAAACACACCAATCCCTAGAGTCTGGTTCAGGCCTATCCAAAGAACTCAGGTATTTATAAAAAAACACAAAATACCTTTTGCTCATTTGTAATACCATTGCCTTTCCTCTGCTGCAGAGAGCTTCAGTAAAGCTGAAGGTGGCTGTGTATGTGACTTACATGCACTTTGCTTTGTTTTTAAAATAGAACAGAAAACATAACTCATTGCAAAGAAAAACCAAAAAAAACCAAAAAAACAACACCAAACCAACAAAACAAAACAAAACAGAACAGAACAAAACAAAAGAAAACTCAACCCCAAAACACTCCACTCCTACACAAAAACTTGCTTGGATTGGAGTGAGTAGGACACATTTCCTTCCTCTTCCCCAGTAGTAACACCTATGACCTGACCCAGGACTTGACCTGGAAGCTGAGAAAAGAAGAAAAAAAGACAGGGCTTTCAGGGTTCATGACAGCATCTTTGCAAAGATGTATGCCTGTACGTGGCCATTATGGAAGTACAGTGCCATTTATTCCCTGGGGCCACAGATGTGAAAGCATTGTTGATGTATACTTTCAACTAATACTTTCCTCTGACAGAGGACAGAAGAATTGTTTCCAGTGAATTCAGCAGCAATATTTTTATTGACTTCAGTGAACTGGAGCTTTACTCCAAGGTTCTAAATATATCACAAGAGTTCACAGCCATATCAGCAATTCCTCCCCTATCATCCATATCCTTAAAAATACATATATGTCCTTTATTTCCTGCATCCTCTGAGTTATCTGGGTTTGCTGTTTGTCTCTTTTCAGTCCAAGCCAGCTGAGAGACAGGCCCCAGAGCCTCAAAATCAAAACAACAGCAACACATTAGACAGTCTGCTGTCTGCAGGGTATGTCTGACTAAGCTGGGAGTGATGTAGGAGCTGAAGAATCCACTCTCTCATGCAAGCAGGCACTGTGGCTGGGCAAGGTCTCTGTGCTGCTATGTAATGGGTTCCCCTGATCTATGTATGCACACAGACACAGACTATCCTGCCCAAACAGAGCCAAAACATTCATCTCAAATCATACAAAAAGCCCCAGGAGAAAAAAAGGCATTGTTTTGCATGTTTTTTTTTTTTTTAATTTTCCTCACAAGCCCCTCCCAAAAAGATAGCTATCTTAGAGTTGGATTTTTGCATCACACTTTTTTCTACCCATATCCCTTCTCCTTCATCTTTTCCCTTAATAACAAGTAGGGAGAAGAGAGGGAAAGAAAGAAAAAGGCTTTCTTTAAAGAAAAAAAACCAAAACCAAACAATAGAAATCAAGGGCAGTGTTACTCATACTCATTCAGAATTATGCTATAGGTAAAAGTTGGGAAGGTTGGGAAGGAAGAACAGAATCACTTTCTTTCCTACCTTTGGGCTTCCAATATTGACCTAGCACAAAATGTTAGGCTTTACAGCTCAGGTGGAAGAGGAACTGTTCCTCCAAACATTCCAGAAGCTTATTCCTCAGAGAGGCTGAGCTGCTCAGCAGAGTTGGACCAAGACATGAGGAGACTGTGAAGGGATGCAAGAGGTGTAAATCAGTCTCTACAAGGGCAGGACCTCTAAAAGGAAATGTCTCTCCTCATCAGCCACCTGCTATCAGGGTGCAGCTCTTTTCCCCCCCCTGTTTCTGGTCCATGTCTGGAACAAACAATCAAGCCTTAAATAACTTGACTTGCCATTGAACTTGACCCAAATGAAACGTGTAAGGGTTCGAATAAAGTTCATCTAGAATTTTTGCTCTCATTTTTGGTACATCACAATGCCAGATGGAGCCAAAGGTTGTGGCTCCAGGAGAAGACTAATCTTATATTGCTCTTATCAGGAGGAAGACACTGTTGGAATCTCAAGACACAGCTCATCATTAGCTACCTGAGCCCATTCTGCTGGTGAGAGGCTGCCTGGGCAGTCCAAATCAATTTTGACAATACTCAGACTGTTGTATTCAAGTCTGAGCCAGAGAAAATCACATATAGACCTTGTAAAACCATTTTCACCACAAAAGATTTCCCCCAGTAGAAAAGGCATAATGTAAATTGCGATAACTTCAAATTATTTTGACATTTCAAAACAAAACCTGGTTTTGCATGATCTTTCCCCCAAGTGAATCATAACCCATCCTTTGGAATCCAGCTTGTTTATCTGAGAAATGAAAGCATTGGGAAGTAGAAGAGAAGAGCTGATCAAAAACTTGCCTGCTGTCAGGCAGAGACAGGCAGGGATTATTTTTGGTGCAGAACCATTGGTTGCTCTTGCCTGCAGTGCTGAGTGGATGCTTGCCCCTGCATTTTTCCAGAGCAGTTTATCTGCAATTCAGGCCTCTCCATCACAGCTGGTAAGGAAAGAAGGCAGAGTGGTGCTCAGGCAGTTTGTGGTGCAACTCCCAGCATGCTGATTACGTGGATTTCCTCTGCAGTGGAACCTCTCTCTTCCTGTGACAATACTCAGGGTTTGGGGGTGGTTTTTGGGTACATGAAAGTGAGAGCAACGTGCACTTCCAGCACTTTAGATGAAATGAAGGCTATCATTTGAGAAGAGAATGTGTCATCTTGACAGCTGAGTGTTAAGCCTTATCTTGAAAATTTTTCAGAGCTAGAAAAATCTATTTCCCTAAAAACTCAGAGGATGAAATTTAGGACTCTAACTGCATGCCACTTTGCTATCAGTTCCCAAATGGCCCACAGGTATTCCAGCCACTGGCAGTGGTACCTGTGAGAATCACAGGTCTGTGCTCCCTCCCCAAACAGCCCCTGCCCAGGGGAATGCCTGGATTCAGACCAACTATTGTTTCCCTCACATTCAGCACTACTGCTGAAGCATGAAGGAAACTCCCACCCTCATCCTCCCCTCCTCACCCTCCTTGCCCTCCCCCTTGCCCCACACACAGAGATGTGAGAAAGGAAGCAGATCAAATGGAAGCAGTGAGAAATGGGGTTTCTTCCCCCTGCTTTGCACTGCCATCTATCTCCCATCAGCTGAGAGCCAGGCCAGGGCTTCCCACCTCTAGAGCTGCTGCTCACCTGCCACAGCCTCTCATCTCTGCATGTTTTTCCACCTTTGAGCATCCAAGAGTTAGAGAAACAAAAGATGAAAGTCGTGGTTCATAGGTAATCTTGTGAATACCAAGCACCTCCCTCAGAGTACAGCACATTTTCCAAAGGTGTTACTGGACTCAGCCTACCAAACCTCTGACCACAAATGAATCTGAAGATCAAGAGCCAATATCACAGGGCAGGAGAAAAGGAGAAATATTTGCAATCAATAAACCTGAAATTCCCAAAGAGAGTTCCTGGTATTTTTTTAAGGATAGCAGGTATCCTTAAAAAAACATCCAGTTCCTGGTATTTTAAGGATCTTAAAAACAATACTGCTTTTTAAAAAAAAAAACAACTGGTTTTTGGAAAGCACTGGCCCAATCAGTAGTTTGTTAAAATAACATTGTTTGTGAAGCATCCATCACTTAATTGGAGTGCATCACCACATGACAACTACACTTACATTAGAACAATTCAAGTAAAAGTGATTTAGAGAGAGAATCCTAATCCTTGTGCTACAGAGTATCATGCAGACAGCCTTGAAAGGTGGCATATATCAGTCATTTCCCAGAGCCTGGCTTTCCTATAGGCTTCATCATTCCTTCACCACGTGCTTAGTGCTAGAGGTATAAAAAAGAGAAGGCAGAAAGTTGTGTTAGATGAGCAAAAACTGGAAAAGTCAGTGTCTTTTAAACAAAAGAACCAATCAATGGGACATTTAGACACCATGAAAGAAAAGAACTTTGTACCAGGAGGGTGGTCAGACACCAGAGCCCAGAAAGGCTGGCAACTCTCCTCTCTTGGAGAGGTTAAAAACTCCACAAGTCCCTGGGCATCTTGCTGTGACTGGACCTGCTCTGAGAAGGAGGTGGGATAAGACAACCAGTGGTGTTTTCCCACAGCATCCTCTGTCCCTCAAGGTTTTCCTTGGCTCTAGTGCACTGACTGCATGTGAAATGTTGTTCTAGTTGCAAATGGTGAAGTAACAAATGAATGATAAATTAATGAATGAATAATAGTATGAACGATTAATAACTAATCTGGTTTATCATACAAAATAAATAATAATGAATGTGTAATAAATTATTGGAGAATTTGCAAATTACTCGTTTGTTTTTAACTCTTGCATATAATCATGCTACTCATGTGCTTGGAACCCTGCTACTGAGGCTTTGCATGTTCCTAGAATCTTCTGAGTTTACCTGCTCATAAAATTCAATGTGAATGCTTTTGTCATTTTTTATCTTTGTAACAGAGCAAGGTGTGTTTGGGGCTTGTTGGTTTTTTTTTTCCACAGTGTAACCCAAAATGAACCTCAGATCAAAGTCATTCTATTCCATTCTGAATACTGCAGTGTCTCAGAGCCTTCCAGTGATATATTACAGAATATGATTATTACAGAATATTACAGAAATGTGATTAGCAACTGTCACGTGTTGTTTGTTTCTCATCATCTCCCCAGGGATAAGCTCAGTCTAAGTGTTTCACTGGTAGGAGTTTATGCTTTTGTTTTGAAATATGTGAGAATGATCTGGCAAAGGAGCATTGCCAGGTCATTTTCATGAAGCACAAGATTGATCCTGAACACTCTTCCAGGTTGCTGTTTCACAAGGGAGATAAGGAGATAAGGTACACACTATTTAATATAAAATTTGAGGAAAAACTGCCATGCTGAGGTTTCACTGGCAGCTCACAAAGGAATCAAACCTATGATCCAATATGCCCAGAGGCATTGATATTGGACTGTGTTGAGCATCTTTTCACTAGTATTCTTTATCCTCACCTCTTGCTGGCCCAAGGGGTGTCAAGGCCACTGCAGGGCAAATCAGGATCTCCTAGGATTTGACTGACTGGGAGAACAGGCTGGAGTCAGCAGGTGGACTTGGTTGGAAGATTTCCCCATTATTAAAAGACCCCTCCCCAAAAAAGTAACCCCCCAGAAAACATCATGAGCAAGACCTGCTAAATGCACTCACTTTGCTTATCAGCACCATCCCAAAACAGCAAGCAGCTCTCTCTGGACAAGAGATGTGGTGAAAATAACACCATAGCTTCTGCTCATGGACAATTCAAGTCAGCACGAGTTATGTGTGCTCATTAAATCCCAGAAGAATCTTGGCAGAACAAACAAAAACATCAATTCAGGCATTTTCAGCACAACTTTAATGTATATTTTTCTCAGTCTTGGCATATACCCCCTCTCTCCTCCCCACCATCCTCTATGTGTAGCCCCAAGGGCCATTAATCCAGTTTTGAAGACAGCAACTTCTTTCACAACCCAAACTGCCTCAACATGTCTAAATAAGTAGTGCTTTTATTTATTTTTTTTAAAGATGAATATTATATTCCACACTAGGTTAAATCTTTCATTCACATTATTTACATGAAATTTATCACTTATAAACCCCCAAAATCCAGGACTACAAAAGACTGGGAGCTCTCCTTGTTTCACATCTGGGAAAAACAGGAGCTGATGCTAAAGGATAGTCCTTCAGTGTTAGTGCAACAAGTCCTGACAGAAAATAACCAGGGCTTGCATACATGAATGTCTCAGGTGCTTCTGTACAGTGTGACTGAAAGGCAAACTCTCCTGGCTCAGTTAGTTCCTTTAAAATGTAGGACAAAATCTAGTCACAGTCATCTGAAAAATTTTCTGCTCTACCAAGGTAAATCTGACCCATGATATCCTTGCTGCTTTTATTGGCTTGTGCAGAGCAGCTGGGCTTTGAGACTCCAGCCTGGCACTGCAAGGCAAAAAAGATAATTCAGGGCAGGGTCAGTGTCAGGCCCAAGGTCTCCTGAACTATTTGAGTCATTGCCTAATGCAAATCTGTGAAATAAAATCAGCAGGACTGCATGAAGCTTTACATCTTTACATAAAACCCAGTTTCAAATGTAGAAATTCAGTTTTCAAGCTCATATTTAATCAAACTGTGCACTCACCTTTCCTGCAGCTTTTACAGCAGATATCATTGCTGAGAAAGTCTGGGTTGGGAGAGAAAATGTACATGATTTTTTGCCTGATATTCTCATCTCAGATATACACCCTCCTCACTTCACCTCATCTAGCTCCCAGACTGATTGGAAATTATGGGAAAAGATACTGATGCAGAAAAACTGACTCTCTGATGTACAGCTTGGGATGAGAACAAAATTATTCAAAGTACTGATAGTAGGATGAAAAGTCTACTGTCACAACACAAATATTAAAACCTTCATCCTGTCATGATACAAAGATAAATTTAGAAGTACATGAGGGACTCCTTTGTCATGAGGTGGCAACAGTTTGGAGCAAACTCAGATTTTCTTTTTTTCAATTGTATCAGAATTATTTTTTACCAAATGAGTAAGAAAGCAGCACAATAATTTAATTCAATATTTTGTGCTCCAAACTACAAACTTACCTTGAACTTGAGTAGATCTGGCTCCAAGCAAATTTTCTGCCTTTTTAAACAAATGCTTTGTATATAATTTATTTTTTAATTTTTCTACAGTTCTCTGTGTAGCTAACAAATTGTGTTTATACCCTAACAGGAATATTTGATGCTCTGTCAAAGCAAATCAATCTTCCCTCTCTCTTTAGATACTAATGATGCCATCAATAAAAGCCCTCATCAGAAATGAATGTTCTGCACAAAACACTATGCATAATGGTATGACCCCTCAGGATGCAGGGCATGTCATTCTGAATTTATTTAATCTCTGGGAGCCCTGTACAGAGCTAACTTTTGAGTCTTGGGAGTCTCCAGCAAAACAAGGTCATAGTGCCCCACGCAGAGTCAGAAACAGAAGAACTTGCACTGGCAGGAACCTCTTCTTCACCCCGTTGTTGGATGGGCTGTATGTTTCAGTGTTTCCTCCCCACAGCCCTGCCCTGGGGTGGCAGATCTCATTTTGGGAGGTGAGCTGGGGATCAGCTCCATCCCTCTCTCCTCGCGCTGCCAGAACACGCAGAGCTGCGCTCCTCATGCTCCCAAAGACTGAGACAATGTGTTCCATGCACACCACAGGGTATCAGGGTTTGCATTTCATAAATCACTTACAGCCCACTACACCCCTTGCATTTTTCAATGCTGATCACCAGAGAACAGAAGAGTTTGGATTTCTGTGGATGCTTTTACACCAGAGGAAACCCAAAGTGCTTTAGCATGGATTAATTCACATCCTGGCACACGTAGTGACTAAGAAGTTAAATAGAATTATCTGCAGAAATGCAGCAGTGGTCAGTGACTCTCTTTGGACCTGAACTACTTGTTGAAGCCTTAACAAAAGATGTCCCACACAGGTAAAAGTCTAAGTAGAAATATAGAGAAGAAATTCTGTTTGGAGAAGAAACAAACCCTCCAAGCCTCAAGGATTTGTTTGTTGGTTTGTTTCGGTTTTTTTCTCCTTCTGGTCCAGAAAAATGTCATTCTTTGGTTTCTTAGTTTTTTATGTAAAAGATGAAGCCATGCAGATTTTCTACAAAAAATATCAGTACTCAAAAACTTCATTATCCACTGAAAACCAATTCTGACCACCCTTTGTGTGATACTGGGGAATTCAAAGGAAGGTTTGGGCTCCTGGTACATATTTGCATTCCAGATGAAGCAGCAAGAAAATACAAAAGAGGATGAGTGGGAAGAATCACTTTTATGATAAGCCAAGAGGGAAGAGTATTTCCAAGTCATGCAGGGTATCCAAAGTAAAAGACTAGGTTGAAGGTAGAGCCTCTGAAGGGCTCAAAGGCAGTAGCTGTGGGCAGACTGGGGAGTCAGGTTTGTGAATATTATTGAGGGAACCAAGAAATTCAGCACTCAAAGATTAAAGAGAGAGCACGGGCACATAATAATTTTCATTTCAAGAGACCTCTGTACAGAGAGGAGTGGGGAAAGACCAGTGTTTTATGTGTATTGTTTAAAATCATCCTTGAATTCACTTTTTCCACAGTCAGAAGCAGGAAAAGAGGAGTATTCTATTGAGGAAACACAGGAACCACTTGAAAATGCCAGAGCTATTGAACACTGAATGTACTGATGAGGGTATAACAGAGCATTCTTCTTGCAATTAATTTCTGATGAGAGACCAGTGTATGAAAAATATATGTGGTATGTATCACCAAAAAAGAATAGAATGACTCCTCAGTGCCTTTTCAATTCCAAAGAGACCCAGTGTAATATTATGAGAAATGTGCATTTCAGAGAGATTTCCCACCATTTCAGTATCCTAGTGGTAAACTGAGGTTCACAAGTGCAGTGAGTTTCTCTAACCTCCACCCAGCACAGCAGCAGGGCCATGGATCAGACCACAGGCATTCTGGCTCCCAACCACTGCAGTGGATATCAGCAATTTACAGACCAAAACTCTTCAGGCTGATGAGACCTTTCTGCATCATGGGCTCTGTTTTCCAGGACCTGGCTCCCAGAGCCCAACTGGTGAGGGTTTAATTGCACAGGCATTTGCAAACACTGCTATTACACAATGACACATGGGAACAGTTATAAATAGCACAGAGGGAAATTCAGCTTACAGAAAACTGGTGTCTCACAGGCTTCCACAGACCTTCTCCTGGATGGAGAATTTAGGAACTAAACCAGTTCAGGGTCAAATGTTTCAGGTTGACCCCTGTAGCAATGCCCCTTTTGAACACTTTTCCTTCTGCCTGCTACAAAGGTTATAGAGTAGGAAATGCCCATTATTGTTTGACCTTGTGTCACAGAGACATTTTAAGGCCCAAACGTGAGGTTATTTTCAGTCGTGCTGTTATTTCAAAGCCAGGCTGGGGGGAGAGCAAAATCAGCAAAACTTCACAAAGAGAAACAATACAAAATGGCAACCAGCATTATCTTCCCTTTCAGCTTGACAGGAATATTTGTCTTGATACTGAGCTGTGCTGGTGCTGTGCTTCCTCAAGGAATGTTGAATAACTTCCTCTCACATTACACAAGCGCCTGCCCTTGGATCACTTTCCTGTGTGGCCACTTGGCTGCAATGCCTGCAAAGGCTTTGTAATCCCCAGTTCTATTATTGTTTCCTAAGGATGCATCCTGCCTGGAAAACAGCAAAGGAAGGGAAACTGTATCTAACATTACTTCCTAATTAAACTGTTTGCATCATTCAAAGCCTGTGATGAATTCCTTCCTTTTCTCTCCTTCCCCTCTTGTTTACTAAAATCAGGAGATACAAAAAGACAGCAGGAGAGAGACACAGTAAACCAGATCCTAATCTCCAGCACAAAAGGTATTGGAGCTTTTCCAGGTTTCTACCAGCATCCTGAGGATCAAATTCTCTGACAACTTGCCACTGTAACCTTGCAGGGGACAATGTTCTGTGCTGACGTGTAAGCTTTGCCAGAAAAATTTCATTTCTGGAGTTATGTAACTGGAGATACAACCTATTTATAGTGGTTGGGACAGTTTGGAACAAGGTTCAGCTCTGGATTCAAACTTTACCTGTATATTATCATATATATATATGATTTTCCCCAAAACCATTTGTTTGTGTTCCTGTCTGGTGTTTACAGAGATGGGAATGGGCTCACACCCATATCTCAATTCAGAACTGAGCTTCCCCAGGGTTCAGGTATGTTTAATCCAGTGTCTAAATTTGGTGCCCTCCTCCAATAAATGGGTCACAGTCTTGGTGAGCAACCAGCCCTCTTGGCTTTATAATCTGAGCCTCTGAGAATATAGGATTTCATATCTGCCAAACACTCAAACAGCATTAACTGCTGAGCACTGACATGAGCTCTGAATGGTCAGCCCAAAATGTAAAGACTCCCCAAATCAACAACAGCAATACTGAGAGGAAGACACATGAGACAAAACTCTGAGGTTGCAGAGCAGGGAAAAGCCTGGGACTCCTGGGTTTGCATCCTGAGCTCTGACTGCTGGACTGGGCAACCTCTCCAAAAACAAACTAATGCAAAATCAAACTTCTCCAGAGATGCCAGGTAAGTGTCCTTGAGAGTCAGAAGAGCAGCAAATTGGGTGTATCAACTATACACAGAGGCACTTCTCCAAAAACTCAAGCCTTTGCCCCAGACTATTTCCAGAAACCAGAGCTTGCTTATGAGTTATACTGATGCATAATTGATTTATCAATTATTCCAGATAAATAGCAAGATAACCTTGGGAGCTTTGGGGCAGGAAGGTTGTTTCCACAGGCCACAGTGCCCCAACAGGAGCTCTGTTAACAATGCACCACGTGAAACAGTGAAATTCTCTGTGCAGTCAGCTCAGGCACCAACAGCTGCCCAGATGTTGCACTGGAGTTAACATTCCTTCCACTGATGCAGGCAGATTTCAAAGCAGGAATGTGCTGCAGGTTCCCACAGATCAGCAAAGGATGCAGGCCACTAAAAATCACACTGGCAACCTTGGTAAAGGCAGGTAAATGAGGTGAGTCAGAGGGAGGTGTTCAGTCCTTGCCAGGTACCTTGGAGGACTCCCAGCCTCTCCTAATCCAGCTGTTGAGTGACCTCTCTGGAGGCCTCCATCTGCCTTCAGCCAGAAGAGTCCTCCTGAGCTGCTCCTCATTCACATTCACCCAGCTGGGTGCAGGATCAGGAATTCATCCCTGCAAGCATCATTCATAACCCACAGGCAAGTGGTGATTGCCTGAAGAAGGAAACCAAATACTGAGGTGTCTCTATGGAGAGAGAGAGACAGAGGCAAGAGGCCACAGTCAGCTTCTGCTCTCCTTGTCCCTGGCTGTGAAATACTCCAACCTTACTCCTACTGCCACAGCCAGATTTGAAGTTGCATATTTTCCTTCTCTCTGGTGTACCTGCTGACTTGGACTTCCTCACAACAACAAAACCAAGACCTGCTCTGGACAAATGTACTGTTCTATGAAGCACAAATAGCTCCTCCATGTGCATTTAAACAAATAACCACCACTGACTGGGAAAATGGATTACTTTTTCATCAGGGCCAAAAGCCACATGGTTGTGCAATTGCTGCTTTTATTAAGTTGTGTTTCAGACACCCTTCAGACCTATCGATGTGTAGGTTGGGACAGAACATGAAATTTCTGTAGCCTGAGTGTATGGAAGTTGTTATTTGTGGGTAGAAGCCTCTGGGAAGAAACGTGCTATTAAGTGAAATTATAAACTCTAAAATCGAAGGGACTGTATTGCAAAGATGCACAACCATGATTCTCACAAGGTTCACAGCAGCATGGAAAAAAATATGTCTGGTTTTCCATATTCCAAGGATTCCCTGACAGCTTGGGAGTCTACAGCTGTTGTTTGCATTTCAAATGAAGGTCAAGTTTCTCTGCTGCAACACATGCAAGAGAAAGACAAACATTGCATTGCCCCTGCATTCATCCATGTGGGCATTTCAAAGGATCACCTATAAACCATTTCTTCTGCTCCACTGAATGTTGTTGAAAAAACACACGCAGAAGTTATGTCCATAAAAGAAGCTAAAATGAATGTAGAAGAAAGAAATCAGATATGTAAAGAAGTCATTGAGTGTCCTAAGGGAAAGGCAGAGTTGAACTAATAGAAATTAATAACTACAAACTGTCTTCCATGATGAAAAATATATTATTATTGTTATTCTCTCTACTGTACTTAGTAGCAGTAACTTTTCACAGACTTGGCCAAAAGCCAGTGGTGTGGGAGATCTGTGTCATTCAGGTGCAATGTAAAACAAAGATGATCACCAGAGGTCCAGAGATATTTTTGGTAAAGAAACCCTGGCTGAGAGCTAAATAATATTCACCTGATTACATTCTACATTTCCTCATGCATACCTTGAGCATCACATGCTGAGCAAGGCTGCTACATCTCTACAGAAACAGATGCCTTTTGGTAATAGATCACTTCCTTGTCAGATCACTGTTGAAAAATTTTCTCTTTGAAATATCTGAGTGTCTGTGTGGTTCCAAAAGGTTAAAACTGTGTGGCCTATTTCTCTGCTGAAAGAATAGCACCACTGCAATAATCAATTATCATCAAATTAGGACAGGATCAGAAAATGGATACAATTAAAACAACGGGGGGAAATAAATAGTCTGTGCAATGCTACTGAAAAATCTGCAAAGGGATGTCCAGAAAGCTGCCCTAGACAGTCTCTTCTCACAGATCCTCTCAGCAGACAGCTCCTCTCAGCTCGGGTGGGCACCTCCACACTGCCAGTCAGTGGCTACAGGCAGGAACTGAGTCTGCACAGAGGCACAGAATGCCTCCAGTATCTGTGAACAAATACTCACCCCGTAGCTTTACAAGCAGCTTCACATAGGAGTGGAGGAGCTGTCTTCATCTGCCATCTGGAAGTGGTTTGTGTCCCACCAGTGGTATGCAGATCACAGTTTGAAAAGCCCTGCTTTGGACCAGGAGCTTTGCTCAGGGCTCCTCTGGCTGCCTCACAGCTGCTGTGGAAACTTCTTCACCCTGCTCTGTACCCAGGGAGGATGAAGACCCTCCAGAGCAGCTGTATAATTGCCTGTGAAACCTCATATCTCATGAGCAACAATTTAAACCTGCCCTAAACCCTGCTGACTTGAAGGCTGATCTGATTGGTTTCTATCTCAGTAAGAGAAAAGACAAACAGATTTTCCCAGCCTTTCTGAGTCTCTTCTCATCTCACTAAAACAAGGAAAATAATTTTCTCCAAGGCATGCTGGAGAAGAAATCCATTAGCAGTTACAAAGCAGGGCTGAATGTTATTGTTACATCCAAATAGCTGCAACAGCCTTTGATTCCACTCCTATTACTTTGAAAGAGAAACATGGGATTTTATATGCATGCAACTAGAGTGTCTCCTAATTGCTACCTCCTTTCCACAATTCTATTGCATTAAATTTAAAACTAATAAAACAAATGTTTTGTTTCTTTTTTAATAACACTCACAAAGCAGTCCACTGATAGCAGTTTCTCTGCAGCATATCCATTTGTTGCCCACTCACAAATATAACATTGGGTGAATATCAGGCCTGTAACTTGTAGCAAATTTATTCCTTTTGGGATTACCTTGAGAGTAACCAGGGCGGGTAAAGAAGTACTTGAAGCATTTAAAGAGAAAGGAGAGCTACAGGAAACAAGTGATTCATGCGGGAAACTGCACATCAAGGACTGTTGCCATGGCTACATGAATTGGGTACACTGAGACACACCAGGCTCAAGGCAAGGTGTCCCCAGCCACCCAGGGGCTGGCCTGCAGTGGTCCTCTGGACAAATATTTATCTGCAAGTGGGTATATTTGAAGGAAAAATACATTAAAAACAAGTGCTTGTTCTTGCATTCAGTTTTTATTGAATATTTCCTCTTTTTTTTTTTTTTTTCCCTGTTTCACATGTGTTTCTACTCATTTTAGAGGAGGGCAAAACATGGATGAAGGGAGAGCTTTAGGGCTTCCCAAGGTAGGCAAAGTTATAAAATAAAATAAAGGTCACTAACAAATTTGCATTTGAAGATTGACACAATAAAGAATTACATGCAAAGGTGAGAAGAGAAAGAAAAGAATTTTTATCAATCAGACAAAAAGGGCTCAATCATTTACTACCATTTCTCTTGCTGGCAAGGAAAAACACACAAATACATAAAGCAAAAGGATGGAGAACTAAATGAATTAAGGTTCATTAATCAGGGAGCTGCAGCTATAAAGATCTTACAGAATGAGCAAGGATAGAGCTTGGGTTATATTAAAATGAGCTGGAGCTCCACATGAGTCACAGAAGCTTTAGAAAGAATTTATCAAAAATCTATATATTTAGCAAAGAGTCAGGAAAGAAAGCACGTGGCTTGTGAGCAGAAATTCAGGGCTCATGACTGTAAATATAAACACTACTTTTGAACATCTGCAACTATTATTAGACAAGGTCTGTTTGTTTACATGGCCTTCTCTAGCAGGTGAAGAAATGAAAAGGGTATTTTTAGTGTCAGCAGGTTTTAAACTTGAGTACTTTGGGACTTAGGTGATTTTGATTAACTTGTTTAGTTACTGGGCTTTTTTGGTGATGTGCATATGAGGGTGGCACACTCAATTTTTAAACATGTTCAGATTAGCTACAATAAGCATATTTTAAACATCCTATTATTTTGCAACTATTTATGGTGCATATCATCCCAGCTTCCAGCTTGGGTGTAAAAATCTTTTTTGCTTGTATTCAAGACCATGAAAATTATGATTCATGGGAGAAAAGTTATGCAGGTATTTTGCACGGAGGTTAATGATAATAATTTTTATAATAACAATAAAGAAACCTCTTCTTTTAAACAGATTTTTCATTCCTATTTTTTCAACTTGACAGAAGATTTTTGGGAACCCTTGATTTTCTGCTCCTTTTTCTCCACCTTTTGCAGTCTTGAGCAGGTCACTTTAATGTTCACTGCCATTCATCTGCCTCAGAGAGATGTACAGAGACTGCCTGTTTTAGGGGCTTTAACTTAATGGTAAGAAGAGTGTCAGTGACAGTGCAAATGAAACAGTAAAAAAAGCAAAATAATTGCTGACATTAAGAGTTTGATGTGCCAAAACACCACCTTTTCAAGTCAACTTGAATTATATTTAATCCACAGAGTTAAAATTTCATGTATTCGCTGTATACACGTTCCTAAAAGTATTAACAACACTAGAAAAGTGCACCAAACCCAACAAAAAGCAAAGGCATTTGGTTTTGGGGGTTTTTTTAGTCTATGGAGGTTTGGTATTTCTCATTGTGTCCTGTTCTGGGTTCTCTCCAGACGGAGCAGTGCCAAGGCACTCTGAGAAAGGCTATTCTTGTTCCACTCACAGCCCAGCAAGAAGCAGGAAGCTCCATAAATCTCACAAGAAAATCTGTTTTGCCAACAGGGCTGATTCTGAAGTTAACCCAAGTTGTGTCATAGCCTTCAACAAGGATCCAGCCAGGCTGAATCATCGCATTTACAGAAATCAAAGAGCTTCAGAAGAGTTTGGACAGAGATCAGGAAAGTATCTTAACACCAAGCATCTAAGTAGGTCCCAAAATCAGATTCCCCGAGCAGTTGCACAACAGGGGCAAGGGAAGCACCAGCAACACTGAAATCCAGCTCCTGATCAGGCTCCAGGAAGGTGTCAGAGACAAAGCACCAGGGATTACAGAGGGAAATGACACAAGCTGAATGCAGGTCTGAGCCTCATTTTCTGGTAGATTTGTTTAGGATAGATTTTTGGGTAGTTTTTTTCTTTGCTGGATTAAAAAAAACCCTAAAATCTCCTCTTCTGTAGAGATCAATTATACTATATGCAAGATTGCCTAGCTGCATTTGCAGAGTTACACACAGTGTTCCCCACACCATAGCTTGTTTCCCATGTGTTGGCCCACCAAGGATTGAATTAAAGAGCAATCAGGCCCTCAGTGGTGAAAGAAAGTTTTGTTTCCAGAAATGTATGCTCCTTTTGGACAAGGCAGCCTGCTCCTCGTGGCTCTGTTCTTAATACACATATTAACTGTGGTCTATTTGACGTGCTGTGTGAGTGCATGTGCTTGGAAGGATATTCCCAGTCAATGCCATGAAAATTTCCAGTATGTTAACACAGAAGGAACAATTGAGGTATCATTTGCACACTTTTGAATTCAGGATAAATGTAAATGAAAGAAAATCAATGCAGCTTTTGGCTGAAAATGAACATGAGGTCACACTGGCAGGGCCTCGGGGTAGAAATAAGCAGTAAATTGTTCCTCTGCCCTTGAAAACATCATCAAAACCCCATTAAGGAAAAACTCCAGTAATCTCTTGATGCATTTTTTCCCAGAAAGAGAAAATGACCACCTCTGTCACATCTACCTCCAAACAACATCAGAAAACAAGAAAAAATAACCATACAGCAAGCGATGCCAAGGTTGGGTGTTATCCTAAACTGTAAGAGATTCAGGTTCAAGTAGCTACTTCCTGACCCTTCCTCTCTGAAATATAAAGCCCAGCAGTATTCCAGAAAGAGAATTGTTTACCTACAAAAGCCTTATGTTGCAAAATTTCTCCTGGATAAAACATTAGAATTGGAACATTCCCACAACTCCACCAAAGACTAGTGGTGAGCTGCCATTACATCACAGGATGTACATAATCCAGACCCTCCTAAACCACCTAGAGATGGAACAGTGCTCATCAGATCCTAAAGATTCCCCCACATTCCCTGTGATGAGTTCTCAGGGAAAGCTAAACACCCTGCAAGGACCCTGTCTACACTGATAAATGATATGGACCAGAGCACCAGCCTGGTCAGTGCTGTCCACACCATTGTTCACCTGCTCACAAACGTGGATTTGGCTCCTGCCAGCTTCTCCTCTCTCAGATTTGCTTCAGCATGATCTGAGAGATAGCAAAGGTCAGTTGTTTCCACCAGGCAGCATGGGCAAGGTGTCTTGGCTTCTTGGGAGAGGAGGAGGGTGAGCTCAGCCAAATGCCTGAGTCATGCCATGCTCTTTGATCTCCAGGCCAAAGAACCATCCTTGGCTCATTGTGTTCTGCTACAGACACAATCCTGATGGTTTGAGTTGAGAAGAAAACTGCCTGCTTCACTATCTCTCCATAAATCCCTCAGGACTTCTCCAGAACGTTGGTGGGATTTCTGGGATGATCTGGAAGATCCCAGTTGGAAGAACATTGGAAGTAGCCCATTTTTCTTGTGTAAAAAAATGGATGACCAAGAGTTCTTCTGTAAATCTAATTCAGGCAGTGAGACAAGGGGATATTTCCACAACTTTGACCTTCAGTTTTGGATGAAGAAGCAATACATTGTCTTTCCCATAACTAAGACTCCAAAGGACTTGTAAACACTGGAGCCAGAGAACACCTCTGTGAGACAGTTTGGCCCATGCCACTATTCCCTTTCTATGGGGAGGAAAATTGGGTCACAACTTTGGAGAAACACTTTTCCAGGGCTTTTTCAGCATGTTAAGTGGCACTGCTGAAAACAGGATGCATGAGTCACAAATCCTAGACTCCTGTTTAACTCTGCGGGGAAAGGAGATGATTATTTGGATTTTGGGTGGCAGCAGGTTGCAGCCACAGAACGGGATGTGCTTCCTGGAGTCACCTGAGCTAGGGGGGGCTCAGAATGGCACCGTGGAGCCGGGCTGGAGAGCTGGCCCTGCTCTGCCACAGCTGCACCAGCACACCTGGGCCATAAACTCTACCTCTAAACACCAAACAGCAGGGGGCTGAGAAGTCAGATCCTTCAGTACAAGGTCACCAGGCCAAAGCCTTTTTATGGATTTAGCCCTCAAAACAGGATTTAATACCACACAGTAAATAAGGCCTTGGGCCACACATGGAACAATGAAGATGAAACAAACTACTGAATAGCTGCTCATTAAGAGGCCTCTGAACATCCTGTGCACAGAGGTAAGGGGCGTCTGCGGAAAAAATAGTATGGGATCAAATAATTAAAAAATGAATCATAATGAATTACACAGGCAGCTTTAATTAGGACATTTCCTAACTTTTCCGTGCTTTTCTTTGTGACATCAAAATGTCCTTCCAACATCATTTTTTGTGTGCACAGTGTAGAGCTCTGTTCAGCTATGCTATGAAGGCCGCAGGAATATTTGTGTTGCAAAGGCACCTTGGGTTTTCCTCACAGGTATATTCTCCCCAAGTCACTTGGATCTGCTCCCATCCACACCAGCTTGACGTGGAGGAGACCCTGCAACCTTTACAAAGAGCTGCTTCAATAACTCAAGAGCAAGAACAAATTCAAGCCCTGTGTCTTTAAGAAGTGTCAGAAGGAAAAGACAGAGCAGTAGAAATACTCGTTGTGCAACTCAGCTCTTCCAGCCACATCAGCTTATAACCATACCAGATTCCAGGGCATCCGTGGGAAAGTATTTATTTTACCTGTAGGTATAATTGTAAGCAATAAAAACAGCTCAAACCTTGCCAGAAAAGGTGTGAATTTCTAAAAAGAAGGAAAAACTCTGAATTCCAATACCTGAGCAAACAAGTTAGTATAACAGAAAAAAAAAGTAAATGAAACAGCGTTGCCAAAACAATGAGCTTAGGGTTTGCCAACAGCTGGATTGCACTTTCACTTATAAATGCTGCAAAAACGACTCTGACTTCTGAGAATATTTTTTTTTAATCCAATCGTTTTGTCTGTAAGTGCAAAAGATGCATAGAGAAGGAAAAAATAATATTAGCAAAAGCTTTGCAAACCAAAATAACCCCCGCCCGTATCTTTTCCCTTGCAAGAAATTTCACCAGTTTGGCAATTAAGAAAAAGCACGTCTTGAAAAATATTGGCAACACAAATATTGCTGTGGCCTTCAGGAGGTAGGAAAAGAGAATGGAGCTCCCAAAAAAGCACACGCACAGAGTTAAAAATACGATCTGCAATGTTTTGATCCACCTTCCCAACTAAAAGCTCCACAGTTTGTTGTCAAACCAGGGATACAAAGGTTGGAAGTGCTGCTTGTCTCCCAGCCAGCTCGTGACAATGCAGTTTGATTGCAATCTCACCCTCTGTCCTGCCCAGGTTGTCCTGTCATGTAGAACTTCACCGGTGTGTCACAAAATGAATGAGGATTTTGACTTGCCCAGCCCATCACTTGAATTTGCATGGACACGCTTTTTTGAACGAAATCTCACCAGACAAAGGTTTCCATTGGCAAGCCCTTGCATTTCCTCGTGGGCCACAAAACTCTCATTGCCTTCCTGACAAGTCTCATTTCCAGCCCTGAGTGAAACCAGAACATTCATGAAAAGCAAACTAGGTGGGAGAACAGAGTTAATCAACTTCAGAAGCCCTTCCAGAAGCCTGTTTTATAGGATGGCTTAAGACAGGAGTTATTTCAACTAAGCTTGTTTGACTAAGCCCCAGCACCATGTCTTGATAGGGAATTAGAATATCCAAAAATGTTACTGATTTTCACCTGCCAGATCTTTGGCTTTCAAGCTGACAATGACACCTTCTTGATCAGGTCTTTGCACCTCTGTACTCACCTCCACCTTCCTCTGGCTGCTCAGCCCTGCTGAGTTTTTCACAGAGAGTTGACTTCTCCTTTTTGGTCTCTGATAATCTGCTAAATCTCTTCTACTCCTTATCACAATCTGGTTTGCAGCTATTTTGCAGCTCTGCTTGGAGGGCTTTTTAGACAATATTGAAAATCCTAGAGAAGCTGCACCTCTCCTATACAGAGTCCCTGTTACATGTGTTGTATTACGTGCACCTGCTTCTTTCTGCTGTGCACCTAGACAAATGCAAGGTTTCTCTTTTTATGCCAGTCAGCCCCTTATATATGAAGGCAGAAAATTGTGCTGTTTTAGCCCAGAAGGTCTGGCAATGGTGGAACTCACAATGGCAGCAACAATAATGTCTGGCCAAAATGCTCCTTTTGCTAGATTTGGCAGAGTTGGCCATATTTGAAAGGTATCATGCAGCAGCCTCTGTGTAAAATTCATCATATAAGGAAAAAACCCAGCTGAACCTTAAAAATGAGATGCATTTGTACTTGGCAACACTGTTTTTCTGATTGTTTTCTAATGGCAAAGACTAAACAAGATGGCTGTGGCAAAGCAAAGGAGACAACAGAAAATGAAGGCAAAAACAAAAAACCTATAGACAACTCCACAATAAAGACAATTTCCATGCAAACTGCAACTGTTGAATTTCAGGCCTTTCAGCTGCCTGTCTGCTTAAAAGCTTTTTATTCAGTAAACAATTTACTTTGTAACAAACCTAGGCCTGGAAAATTTCTGCTCAAAACATGCTTCTTTCACAGAATCAGAAATTAGCTGATGACTTAATAGCAACACTTACTACTAAGCATTATAATAAGGAAGTATTTTATGTTCTTGCCTTGCATTCTACCAAAGACAAAGATGAGAGACTTGCACTGTTCTTGTACCACACATATCGTGGTTCAAAAGTTTGCCAGTAAGAGTCCCAGTGGTGATGTTCTCTGGCTTTTGTGGAAGGCTGAAACATCCCAGAAAAACCAACAACCAAAACTGGTGGTTAGTACTTGTGATAACTAAATGAAATTTGGCTTGGAAACTGAGGCTTGTACATTCAGAGAAAGATAGTTGAAGAGATATGTTTGGGGATGAGTAGCAGAGCAATGTGTGGATAATAGTCAATACAGCAAGTCCACAGTTCTTTACAACATATTTGGGAACTTGCTGCCACAGAAATAACAGATGGAAACAAAGGAAGATGCAGTCATTTCCATAATAATACTTGAAGGGTGGAAAATAGACTGAAGCCCTCTGAATTTCTGTTTCAAAAGTCTTGTTTAGTGTCTGTTCAAAAGTCTTTAGTGGATACTAAAATCCAGTGTGTTAATTCTCCAGATACCATGAGGAAGATGATCTGAACGATGTCTGGACTGAATCTGGGACCTGAAAGACTGACCAAGTAAGAAAAAAAACCCCAAACCATCAACATCTCGGATACCAAGTGTTAAAATATCTTGGCAAAACCTATCTGCAGCAGATACAGGAGCTGCAGAATGGCCATCTGGCACAGCATCCTGTCTTCAACAATGGCCATAAGCAAACCTCACGTCTAAGTTAAGAACAGGGGCAAATGTATATGACACTTTCTTTGAGCACATTCCCACTCCTGGAATTATTTTAAGCTCAAATGTTTCCTGAGCTTGGTGTGGCCTCTTGGGAACACCCAACAGAGCTGTCCCTTCCAGGTATTTGCCTTTTCTCCCCTTAAACCCACGCAGGCGCTTTTTGCATCCAAAGTGTCTGTTGGCAGGAAGTCTACTTCTAGAAGTTACTCTTCTTTGTTTTGAACATGATTCCTGCCAAGATCATTTGACAGCCCCTCTTTCTTGCACTCTAAGAGATGGCAACCAGTATCCATCCACCCACACCACCAGAGGTTTGTAGACTTCTATCAGATCCCACCTTACGCACTTATTTTCTGAACTGAAGCATCCCAGGAGGTCCAGTCACCCCTTGCTCAGACCTTTGGTCATTCTTTCTGCCCTTTCCAGGGCCTTTTGTAGTTTTGGGATTTGTTTCTTTTGCAGCAGAGGGGCCAGCACTGCACATGGGTGGAGTCTGGGCTTGCAGAATGACATGGTGGCAACTCTCCAACACTCCAGGGCCACAGCCCACACAGTTTGGGACAACAAGTGAAGAGAAACCTCTGGAAACTGCAGAAGAAAGGGAACATTATAATTCTTATGATAACTGTGGCTGCAGAAGTATCTGTCTATTCATAATGCAAGGATCTGAACCTCAGCTGAGCAACAGCCTGAATATTTAGCAGTTACCAATATTATTTACCAATAATATTACAAAATACCTTTTGGAACTTGGTGAGTAAAACCAGATCTATTCAAAGGTATCATCTACCCACAAGCAACACATTATTCAGCCCATAGAAAGTGACCATTTCTATATAAATATTTTGTAGTGGCAGTGCTTACATTTTTGTTACTTAAAAAGGTTCAGAAGCTGACTGGATTGCCAATCTGTGCACAGTTCTACCTGTCATGGCCATCCCTAGAAAGTTCTCTGGATTTCAGGTCAGGTTTTGTGCTTGTGCTGTCTTACACACAAAGCTACCTAAAATTTGAAATTTCCCTTGACCTTTCTCACCCCCTGACTACAATTTTGTTTTCTGCTTGGCAGCTTTTCAATTGAGGTGTTGCAGTCTGATACACTGACCAACAGCAAGCACCAAGAAGGACTCAGTAACAAGAATTAAGTTTGTGAAAGGCTTTTTATGAACTTGAAAGCATCCCCCTAAAGAGTCCATATTCCTGTGAGCTTTCTGCAGAATGGCTGCCTGCAATTATTTTTCTCATCTTTAAGTGCATTTATGTAAAGGCTGAAGCAACAATTGGCACATATGAACAGCAGATTGTCTGTGTTTTTCATTAGTGTGGCAGCAACATATCCTTTGTTTTTCAGTCCTGGGCTGAACGAAACATCTTCCACAGAGACAAATCTCCACGATGATTAATCATGAAGCATTCCATATGGATACTGATATCCCACATGGTACCCACAGGTCTATTCCCCTGTGATTTTTAACATCACCAAAGATTTGATTGAGACCAGGTTAACTGTAGGAGCCTTTGCTGTTATAGTACTGATCATTTAGTGGTGTCATTTTTTTAGTTTAGTTTTTCCATAAGGACAAAAATAGGGTTATGCTCACACAAAACTATTTTTGCTGAAATGACTTATTTCACCGACAGACCTGATGTAAAGCCACACCACTCAAAAGTGTTTTCCAATAGCATAAAATCCACTTCCACTGTGAGAGCTTAGCATGGGACAGAAGGCTTTGGCCATGCTGCCTGCAGACCCATTTTGGCATTCCATGGAGCACTGCAGTGTGGAACCTTCCTGGGATGCAACTGAACCACACGTGGGATTACACTTCTCATGCATCAATACATTTATATATTAATAGCTTCCCCACATACTGCAGTTATCTAAAGCACAGTCAAACTGTTCCATAATGCAATATATTGAGCATAATGCTCTAGCCAAAGTCAGCTCTAAAATAAATAGCCACAACTTAATTGACGTAATAGAGGTCTATTTGCTAGCTTGGCACTCTTCACTTATTTGACTTCAACTCAGAAAGTGCATTAAGAGTCTAATGTCCATTTTCCAAGTGGAAACAGGAGCAACTCCTTCCTATCTACACACATAAATTAAAACACCAGAAGTACAGCACAGTATTCTTTGCTTTATGATTGTAACTCAGTCTGAAGTACGGGTTCAGTTCTGACTTAATTTTTCCTTCTCCCAGACATATTTACTGTCCCACTTCCTCAAAATCCTTTATTGATGACAGACTGCTTAATCAGTCAGTGGCTCTCACTACATTTCTTTGATCTTCTGACCTGCAGAGGTTTCAATGTTGTTTTATAAATGGGTCTCTGCCCTCAGCATAGAATAAAATCCCCAGGACTCTGAGCTTCAGCAGGCTGAGAATACAAGCTACATCCTTAATATTCTTTGTACCCCTTCCTGAAGCCCCCTGGAACAAAGCTGGCATGGCTTCTTTTGCTGTCGCTTTCTGCCACTCATTCAGATAGTGGTTCAACAAACAAAGGTCTAACAACTGGATATCCAGATGCAAATTTTGGTAAAAATGAATGCACATCTTGATGTCCCTCCAGAATGAGGGATAATTCTCTCATAGTATTGCAATGCTGGCCCGTGCTGGGACATTTCAGTCATGACCCTCTTAATCCAATCAGCTTCTGATACACCCCTGCTTTCCAGGCTCCAGAATCACTAACAAACAAGAAAACCCTGAACCATAATCTTTCCCTTTCTCTGTAAGATTCCCATCACAGCATGCTCTCCATCCAAAGAGCCCAAAGGGTTTGGTAGGAAGATAGGTAAGATAGATTCAACAAGGAACTTTGAAGGACCAGCTCTTGCAGTGATTCAACTCTGAAGAAAAAGGCTCCTACCAACTCAAAGCAGCTTGAATGGAGGTGTATGTAAAATGAAACATATTTATGCTGATATTCAATTTTCATTTACAAATAAATATACAGAAGGTATAAAACTGCCAGCTTAAATCTTTGGATTTGCTCTTTAGTAGCATTTAGAAATGTTAAATTTTTTTCTACTTTTTTTTTTAAAAAAGATAACTGGCTTCCTACCTAGTTTGTGGGCTAGGTTTTAAGCTGCATGAGTATAATTCAAGAAACACCCTACTGAACCGAAATATGTTAAATGAGAGGATGAGAAAAGCAGCAACAGGCATTAATACCTTATTCAGAGGCTTCACAGAGCTCCTGACGTAAAGAATCAGTCAAATCCCCACCAAGTCAGGGAGAGCCAAGTGGCCTGCATTTCTTTATACAGTGTTCTCCATGCCATCCCAATTATTAGTCTTGAGCTAATGGTGCTTTGCTATGAATAAATATGCAAAGTGGAACCGATTGAATGAAATCCAAAAACCCAAGACACAAAGCTCCTCTGCTGTGTGCCAGTACCTCGCAGCTGCTGAGCCATGAGCTAGAAGACAGCTATATTTGCCTGGTTCACTACAAGGCTCTGGTGTGGGCTCCATTATAAGCCAATATAAGATTAAAGAAAAGGAAAATCAATCCTTTCCATAAATCCATCTGAAAGCAAACTCAGCAATGCTGCAGAGACAGTGATTTACACTAGCATTCAATTTTAGGGACTAAAACATCCCATCTGAGCAACAAACAAAAAATTAACCTATTGTTAACAATTTTCTCGTTCGTGATTTAAAACAGAAGCGTTCACATAACTCAAAAGCGTATCAAACGTGCTATTTTTCTAATCACTGTGAACAGCAAAAATAGGACTTTTAACCATGCTGAAACCACAGCAGGGGCTTTACCACTGCTCATTGAAAACAACAGTCCGGCCCACACAGTAAAATTTTAACATATCTGTGATTTGTTTTGCATTTAACTGGTGCTCTGAAAAAATATACCAGGAAACAGCATTAAAATCTTCTGCCTTAAGTGGAAGTCTGCCTGGATCAGTGGCTTTATTTTAGATTTATCACTCTCCTTTGGTCCACATTTGAGCTCCCCTCTCTTCCTGGCCCCACGGTGTATTCCAGCAATTTCTCTGGAGCTGTGCAAAGGTAACAGCTTCTGGCAGACAAAGGTCCATCTAAGACATGAATCAAAGTCACCAGCATGCATTTCAAAGTGAATGCTACTTTCATCTGAAGAGGGAACCGTGCATTTTAATCTTAATTATTCTACCATGGTTCTTCCCACTGTTTAAAGGCTAACAGGAAAAGTAAGAGGCCTTATAAATTATTAAGCAAACAGAATTTCTGAATCACTGCATTCCTTCAGACACCACAAGAGTCCCAAGAAAGGCAAACTTCCCACTTCTGGACTTTCTGTAGTATAGCTGGAAGGCATCAAGCAATTTTGCCAGGGGAGTTAAAATCTAGAAATTTGTTGAGCTTTGAAGGGAAATTCCTAGCACAGTGAACAGTTAGATCCTCATCTGCAGTTGGCATCCTGGCACTCAAATTTTTGCCATGACATCGACAGAAAGTTGTCATCCATGCTGTTCCTGGAGGTCCATTTGCCACACACATCCTGACACTCACATATTCTGAAAGCATGAGCTACATAACCAGTCAGGTCTATGAAGGGTAAAGTGCTGAAAGACACTCCCAGACCAGCATGGTGATCCTTCATCCTGGTGTCCTATATAAGAAAAATTCCTATAAGAAGTTCCTATAAGAAAAATTGTGGACCTTAACCCTCTTAATTTTGAAGTGCAAAGAATTGGTTTTCCCTAGGAAAGAATAATCAGGCCTTGTTTAAGTAGTAATCATATTATTATTTTACTAATGCTACTGATTAGCCAACTGAAGGCAGCTTTATATGTCTGCACCAACCAAAAATTCAGTTGATTTTATTTTCTTTCAAAACAACAACTTCACCTTCGTGTCACTGGAGCCCTGGAGCCTTAGGACAGAGCTGTAATTACTGGTAGCACCACACCAGCAGAGATCAGGGCAGTGGATTTGGCAGCCTTTTGGGAGCTATCAGTTTCCATGCCTCCAGCACAGACCAGACCACCAAGGAAGTGTAGATAAACATGGCAGGAGGCTGAGGACTGTGCTGGAAGCTTTGCATCCAAGTGTTCCAAATAAGATGTTGTTTAGGTACAGCAAGGCAGAGTTGTACACAGAAAATACTCATTGAAATGGCTGCAAATGGGACCTGAAGGTTTTCTGTTACTGAAGGATAGCAAAATCCATTAAACACAAAGACAGATCCTGTAGATCCTAACAAATAAACCATGGTACAAATTCAGATGCAAGGCTAACTTCAGATCTCACTGTGAGCTCATAAGGCTTTATGTAACCTTGCACTTACAGTGGCACTTACTTTTGGTTTGCTCCTTTGTAAAAGCCACCACTGGCTGCAAAATGCACTATAAAATTTGCTCCAGCCAAATCGTGGTAGAGGAATTATTTCCCACTCCCTGTCCTTCTTTCCCAGTTTCTCTCTGCCACTCCTGTTTATCCTGATGCCCCTTAGGTACTTTCCTGACATTGCCAGTCTGAATGTTCAGCCTCCCTGTTATGGATGTCATGAAAACCTTTTGCATTTAATAGGATCAGAAATGGATTTAGGCAAAAATCCCACCAATTTTTGTAACATCATTAAATATACTCAATATGTCAATATACTTGCATGAGTCTCCACAGCACAAATTGAAAAGGGTGGACAGATAGAGCAGGAAGCAACTGAGAAAACCACATGTCAAACAAGCTCTGTCCATTTGCTTAGATGACACTGACCTGCTCACAATTACCCTGAATACCCAGCTTGACCTGCTGTGAGTTTGTGACAGGAAAAAAAAACCTACAGAAACCCCTGACCTCTGAGTTTTGTAGCAACCACAAATAACAAGGATGAGCCACAGAATAACTTCATTTTGTCCAGATAATTATATATGCTCCTCTTTACATCAAGTCCTACCTTATTCTAGAAAGGAAAATTGAAGTCTGGTGGCTGTAATTTAAAGAGAGAGGGAGCACCACTGACTGGGAGTTCCAGAGATCACTTTGCTGTAAATACAGAAATAGTATCAATCACACCATTCCAAATGCCACTGACCCTTCCCTTCAGTGTACAGCTAAAAGCAGCAGAAAGAGAGAGAGACCAAAGAAAGCAAGGGTGTTTATATACTGAAGAAAACTTCTTAAGTGTTTACAGGTCTTTCATTATCTGACTCAAAGGTTCTGTCTTGTCAAGAGGTGATTCCAGGGAGAGGAGAGGGTTTTATTACAGAAATTTGCCCACACGTGGGATTTTATTCCCAGTCTTCAAACTCACTCTCCTAGAAGCAATTTGCAAGACTAGCCAAGTCCCTTAACACACAGTCCCCATAAACACTGGCTTTGCTCCTGAATTCCTGGAGGATATTTTCATGTTGCCCCCACCTAGTGCCACCTTTTGCACCCTGGGAAAAGGTAAAGTTGAGGGGAGAATCTGCAGAATCTTCACCCTTTGGTCTTCAGATTCTGTAGATTAACAATTGGCTCAGGTGGGCAGCACAAATTAAAACCAGGTATGGTATGGGAGAAGAACAAATCAAAGAGACCACTATCCCAGGGAGGATCTGGTTGAAATTAAAAAAAGGGCCATGCTAAGAATTAGAACCACCAAATTAATGTGAGAATTCAGTCATACCTAAGAAATATTAATATGTCTCCCTGGGAAAAGTATAATGCACAAACAGGAGCCATCAGCCTCAGGGAACTTGACAATTCCAAGCACTCAAACATTTGCTTTTAGCAAAGCCTGCAGAAGGAGCTGGGTAATGAATGCTATCTACCTCTTGGCAAGGAGCTAGCCCAGCAGTGTCTCTCTCTCTCACTGGTGTGTTAAAAGGAAAATCTGTGTTCTCACACACCATAAGTCTATTTTTCCATTGGAACTGTCTTTAAAAATGATAGCAGGAATAGTGGAAAACAAATACCAACAAAAGGCAGGGGAAAGGATTTACTCCTCGTGGCATTAATTCACTAATAAACCATAACAGCAAATTCAGTTACTCTTAATAGCAAAATTAGGCTCTTACCTGCTACTTTTTGCCATTCACATGACCTTTAGTCATTGGAACTGGAATTGACTTGTGTGGGTGTAGTTTGGTATGAGAATTGAAGGATCTCATAATTCTCAAACACACCTACATTGATGTAAGAGCTGCTTAGTGTTTCAATGGAAAAAAAGAAAAGATAAGTAAATCTTGATAATGTAAATAGTGTTCAAGCTTTAGAGACCATCTCCTGAATAAGCAGAGTAGGCTGGGGCAGGGGGGAGGACTCAGAACAGATTTGCTATCAGGATTTCACAAAGCAGTTGAAAAATATGAACAGATTGACAACATTTGTTGTTTAATATAAACTGAGGATGATGTCATGATGAAAATGGAGATCAACTGATCCATCCTGTCATGACCTGTGACAGTGCTTGGAGCTGATCATGGAAACAGTCCAACTCATGCTTTCTGTTTCAACACAATATAAACTGGATTATATGATATTCTTTTCCTGAACATTCTCAAAAGTCTTATCACCTCTGCTTACTCCCAAACCAGCAAGATTTTGCATTTCTCATCAGAAACTGATTTTTTTAAGCTTTCCTCTGTGAGGCTTGTTTGTTATCACAGGCTGAGAGAGCACAATTAGATTGCTCCGAGGCCTCCCCAGCAGACCTGAGTTAGTACAGGAGCTCTGGAGCACTTCTCCATCCATAAAATTGCCCCATTATAGTTCAATAAGTGCCTTTAAATCAGGCTTAGAACAGCTTATCTTCAGTGGTGGTTTTGGTTGGGCTTTTTTTTTGTTAAAAGTAACCTCACAAGTAGAATGCTACATCATTAGGCTCCAGTGATGCCCATTGCAATAAAGTGAACCCTACTGTCTTTCCACATGTGAGACTGGGAAAAAACTTTTCTTTACACAATTTTGGCTTTTCTGGCACTGAAATCTGAAGGGAAAAAAAAAAAAGTCAACAATCAACTTGAACTAAATCTCATTTTCTTCCCGTTCCTGCTATTGAAATGAGAAAGGATCTCCCCACCTTACCCATATACAAACTCAAAACTGAAAATAAAAATGCAACATTTTTTACTTTTCCCTCAAGGTCCCATGAATGCTAAAAGATTTTGGAGGGGACCTGGATGACCCTCAGAGAAGGTGTTATTCATTCAGCAGGTGGCCAGCATATATTCAGGCCCTCATCTGTGTGAGGGTTTGACTCCACACTTCCCACCTGAACATCCAAAGTTACATGAGCCACTTTTTATCCTAGGAGAGTAAACCACAATACCACTGAGGGGTTCAAACTCCTGATCTGAATTTGAGTCTGTGGTCTACTCATTGCTTCATTCAGCCTAAGCTCTGGCTCAGAGAAGACTCACAGGGAGGGATTGGAGAATCACAGCTGATTTGCTAATGAGATTTCATCTCCCTGATGCCATGGCTTGTTTTAATCCCACCAGTTCCCCAACCTTCCAAAGAGTCTCCAGAAGAAAACAAGCTAGGACAACGTAAAGAGGACAAATAATAACTTAGACATGTGAATAACTTGAGCATCTACATTTCATTCTCAAAAGCCAGTTGGGCTGTAGGTGAAGTGAGCAGTATGAAAAAGGAACTTCTCAGACTGAAAAAGGAACTGTAGATGCCAGCAGGGAGGAGAGCACCACGTGTTTAACACTACCCCATCTTGATTCCTCTTTCCATATTTCCTTTACAGTCAATGAGAGAGGATGACTTTGCCCAAGATCAATGCAGAGCACCTTGGTGAGGTGGTCAAAAGACCACTTCTCTTCTGTATTTTTGAAAATTACTTCTTTTTTACTTTAAAACCTAAACCTCTTAAAAACACTCACTAAATCACCCCAAATTTCCTCATTCATTAGCAAAATACACCTTTTTATTTACGTTTTGCTTATCCTCTTTAATGTTTGACCATCCCCTTTAAGACTTTTACATCCAGTAACAAAAGTGGGAAGCAAAACACTGAAGGCTTTGAGTTTGGCCTGTGTAGACTTCAACTGCCCTCAGCTTTAAGGAGGAATCTGTCATAATAACGCATACAAGTGGCAAATAAAATTTATCAGCAATGATTAGATATTTCTGGAATGCTGTAATACTTTTCCATGTTAGTGTTCCTTCGAAGGTGCAGTATATTATCTATAGAGAGCCTACATAATCTCTTTGAGATGAGAAATGTGCTCACAAATCAGTGTGTTGGCTGCACTTCCTGCCACCGACACCGGATTTTGAAAAACAGATCTTGGTAACAGAGTAAATACACAGTAGTTTTCTCCCAGACACTCAGGTTCAAGCTCTTACTCAACAACAAGGAAAACCAACTGTGACAACCTCCATCCCAGTCAGCAGAAGTTATTTATCATCACCCACCCATCACAGACTCAGTGCAGCAGCCAGCACTTGTTGGGCAGGAAGAGCCTTAGTCTGGAGTAACTGGAGACCTTCCTGTCAGTAAGAGAATCTCAAACCCTGCCTGTTACACCACCATGGTCTATTTTTCAGAGCATCATGCCATTGCTGATATTAATAAAAGGATATGGAACTGGTAGAAGTTGAAATTATCAAAATAGAGCTGACTGGAAAACAGGAAGGGTTGGTTTTGTTGGTTTTTTCTTCATCACAGAAAAAAATGTATTTTTATTCACAAAGAAAAACTGACATTTCAGACATTGTGGAAATAGTCCTTGGAACAGAGATCTGGGACAGATCTCACACACTGTGATCCCCAAGCCTGGCCAGGGAAGATGATGCAGGGATCCAAGGACCACTGTGTGTCTTTAGAAATGACACCTCAGCATTACCCTAAGGGGGTAATGAGGTGAGACTCAGCAGAACCTTTAACTCTTTCACAGCACTTACTGCCTGAATGCAGAGCTCCCATTACTTCCCTTTTCAGAATTCTGTTCTTCAACAGAATTGAAAATGCATTTCTCCTTGATATAATTCCTTTCTCCAAAGCCTAACAAAAGAAACAATCCCAACAACAAAAAAAAAGTTTGATTTAATTGCTTCACCAACTCAGGAGAGTTGCAAGTTCCATTTCAGCCCTGTCACTGATGCTGCAAAAGCAGATCCCAAGGAGAAACACCTTTATAAATCACTGGCAAAATGTTTCCATGAGATTTATTCCCCAGCCTTATCTTAAACGGGTAACGTGTGACTGGCAACACTAAGAAAAGAATTCTAGCTATTGTCCTCAGGCAGGCACTCTTCTGGCAGCCACAAAATAAATTTAGTTTAACCATAAACTCCAGTAACTATCAGGAATATGCATTATCTCTGCTGAAAATGAACTGTTGCTCTGCAAGTCCATTAATGAGCAGACATTTTCAATCCTAACTATCCAAGCTTCAGAGAAGTGAAAGGGAGTTTATATGCACAAAAAGCAGGGAAAAAACCCAATCTGACTTCATCTGCTGGGCTTTTATCAAATCTATATAGCCAAAGAGCTTTAGAAAAGCTGGAAATTACTGTTTTCACCTTTTTTTGCTTGGATAACTATCAAACATTTTTTGTATTTTTAGCATCAAAGTAGCTGAAAGGGCATTGTTAGAAAGAATGGTCTCATTCTCTTGGCTCATGCAATAAATTTCAGGGAGGGGGCTTAACTTCAGAGACTGCTTGAAAAAATGGGGTTTTTAAATTCCCAGTCTAGCTGAGCAAACTAAGTGTCTCTTTTGTTCCTCAAAGCTCATGGATTTATTTACTTGTAGGGTATGTTTTCATATCTATGATTTTGCTCCTATGGGTGAAATCATAGTAGGATAGTGACAGTATCTTCCAAGAACATAAACACCACTCTGTGTCAGATCAAAGCCTTAAGCAGCTCCATATCCAGTTGTCACTGGAGGATGCTTGACCAAGGAGCACCAAAACCAGGGCGTGGAGAAAGTGGTATTTTTTATTTGCCCCCTGTTTTCCTCTCAGTTTCTGGAAATTAATGGTGCAGATACTTCCTGACTCACATGTTAATCTGGATTATTGTGCTCAATAGCTCTTTCATGGCATTGTGCTGCTGATAAGGAGGCTGTGATTGATGCTCATTTGGTGCTCTGTGAGGCCTCTTTGGCCCTGCCCTTCTTACCACCTCCAGCTCCTTCCTCGAATCCTGGATTGGCATCTGAGGCAATAAAGCAGCATTTTCCAGAGATATTGATCTGTGAAGAGCAGATCAACAGCCTGATTGTTATAAAGCTGTTTGCAGAAACCCATTACAAGTGATTTATTCTTTTACAGCACTGGGTGGAAATCACAATATGCACAAACTTCTTAAGGCACTGAGTGATCTGGGCTGAGACCTCAAAATTATGGGCAAAACTCAGGCTCTGCACTCTCTACATGTGGACTGGGCAAATCCTATAGAATTTTCTGCCCAAATAAATTCTTACACCTGCCAGAATTGAAGTATAATGACTCAGGCCACTGTGTGCTGAAGTCATCTCCTCCTTGTACTCCCAGCACAGTGGTGCCTCTGGCGTGGCCTCATCTGTAACTGGTTGGGGAACTCCTCTGCCTTATTTTGCCACAGGATTTCCTAAAGTTATCCTCTGTGATCAGCTGAAAAGAGAAGGGTGCTAGTCCCTAGTGTCAGATGCACTTTTGTGTGTTGCCCTTCTGTGCCTTCTCACAACCAACTGGTGAAAAAAAGAATAATCCAGCTTTGGGCAAGTTTTGCAAACTTCAAACAAAAGACAATATTGGAAGCAGAAGCCTCAATAGTACTTAACAATTACATTGTTAATCTTCATATAACAAAAACATTAAATAATTAATCTCAGTGGCTGAAATTCAGCCCCAATAAAACTCTGATGACTTCTGTGGATGTTTGCCAGGGAGAAATTTAGCCTGCAATTATTCTCGTCTCTCCTTTTGGCAATCCTGAGAGCATTTTGTAGTTCCCACCCTGTCAGTGGCACACCTTTTGGCAGGAGCAAACTCTGTGAGGTGCCTGATGTTGCACTGCCCTTCACAGCAGCTGTGTAGCCCCAGTAATTTCCTGGGTACAACCAGTGGCACCTATTTGGCCCTCTGTGTATAAGAATGAACCTACTTACTGGGCAAACAAGAATAAACCTCTTCCAGCTTTCTCAGTTCTACCTCACAGTTTAGAAACTTCTGCAATTCCTAATTCACATTTTTCTGGGAGGGAAATACAGAAGACTATTTTGCCTCATTTCTTCCATTTCAGCAGCTCCCTCTTTCTAAATGTCACAGAATTAATGTCACTCATAAAATAAATTTTAAAGCAGAACTTGGAAAATGCTTTCTTTTAATGCCCAAACCTGCAGCAAATATAAACCTTTGTAAATGCAACCTAATTTGCTAACATGCAGTGCTAATTTGATTACTCTAGATAAAGGTTTTAGTGGGACCAATTGGTGCTTGCAGCAGTGTGAAACTAGAAGGATAATTTGCTAAGAGAAAAGTGCAAGCTCTCTTTGGCACCCTGAAATGTGTTTGGTTGGTTTTGTGCTTTTGCATTTGAGTGAGTACTCCAGCACAAATTGGGCACAATTAGCAGCACATTTTAAAAAATACAGCTCAGTTCTGGTGCTAATTTGTCCCTGCAATAACACCAATTTCCCCTGTATTTACACTCAGTAAGCGTACAGAGGCTAACACAGAGGAAAGCTTTGGACAATTCCCATTTGTATAGCACAGAGCAAATAATTCTTTGTGCCCTTGTGAAATGAGTCGAATATCTCAGCCCACTTTCCAGAGAACATGTGTCTACATCACAAAATCTGCCACCACAAGTTGGCACTAATTGGCAGTCTCAGCAAAGTGGCAAAGGAATGAATGGCCCCTGGATACCGAACTAACATTTTTCCCCTACAGGTGGTCTTTTCAAGTCGGAATTGAGACGTACATTGTTTAGGCAAGGTGAAGTTTGTGCTGCTGGTACATGTTTTGTTGATTCATGGAAGATTTCAGTGGATAGCGAGCATTTTCATAAGCGTTACATTCACGCTATAAAAAAAATAAACAAAAACCTTAAATTGTATTAAAAAAAAAACAAACTCAAAACAAATTCCAGCTGTCCCTATTTTCCCTCACTTTGTCCTCTCAAAATCCTCAGTATGCTCAAAGGCAGGAACAAATCTTTTCAGTTCTCCTCAGTGTGTATTGATGAAGCAGCTCCGTTAGATCTGATACCAAAGCAGGAGATTGGGATGCCAGCTGCTTTTATCAGGGCCCTGACTCTGCAGACTTCATTCACATATAGCCCTGTTTGGGCCATTTTCTAGTCCTCACTGGTGTCAAGGGGAAGTCCCTAAAACTCCAGTAAGCTGTAGAAAAAGTCCTTTGGTGAGAGGGGTGTTAAGGAGTTCAAGCTGCGTGGTCCTGTGTCACAGAAGGAAATATCACAGAGGCTTTGATTATGGAGCATAATTATATTGACATGGAAATAAATCAGCTATTAAAGAGGCTCTTCAGAGTGCCTGAAAATTACAACCAGATAGTGTAAAAGCAGAAATAACTTATGTTTCTCCTCTTTCAACTAAGGAAAAGGCTTCCAAAGCAAACCCAGAAATCACTGTGTGTTGTCATCGTCAGGTCAAGATAAAATATTTGTTCAGAAGATGTGCTTCAATTATCCTTGAGGACTCAGTGATATTTCCCAGAATTTTTTTGTATAAGTTCAAACCAGATGAACTACTTTCATTATCTATACCATAATTATTTTCCACATCTTTGGACATGCTTTCAAAAATCACCTCATTGCTGAGTATGATGAATTAATTTGTTTAGCAGCACTTCCTACTTAAGGGAAGAGAGGGTTCCTCCTCCCCTTCTGATTCAGCCACTGGCCCTCATAACAGGACAGGTAACAAGCCCAAATCAGTGGCTGTGGGTTTCAGTCAGTGAACTGCTTGTCAGGAACTGGGCTGAAACTCTCTGCCCCATCTCACAGGCTCACAGCACATGGACACAGTCTTTCAGTACAACAACTCAGGTAGGAATAAGCCAACTCTTATCTTGCACTGGTGGCAGAGGAAAATGGAGTGTTACTGGTGTGGGAAGGGATCTTTTCCTGCCACTATTCATGAGCACATAAAGCCCACTGGGCTCTGCCAGTCCTCCCCCATTCATGCATTCAAAGTGAGCAGGAGTCAGGATTAGCAACCTGGAAATCACACCAGACAAAATCCTGCAGAGTGCTGGCTCTGAAGTTTCTGAACTGTGAGGCTCAAGTGCTGCCTGTTGGTCTCTGCTTGCAGCTTTCCCCCTCAAATTGCTGAATACACCTGTCCTTTTGCTGATAGAACCTCCAGGCTAGTTTAAAAAGCTGCCAAAGAGAAGTTATCATAACCTTATGGATAATCATCCAACAAACAAAAGGGTATTTCTATGCTTCTCTTGAGAACAGCTTTTCAGATTATCCAGAAAGTTTTTTTAAGCTGTGTGAGCTTTTATAGGATGTAAAAGGGGAATTCTTTACAGAGTTCTTGTATTTTGTACTTATCTTACAGGGGTACAATTTGACATTATCAAAAATTGTCCCAGAAAAACTTTGACTTGTAACTCTCACACAACTTTACTCAAACTTTTCCTCATCCAAGTTAGGTAGAGGGATTGGAAGAGAACAATACTTGGTTGTTTTCATTCCACTTTATCCTGTAGGTACAGAAATGGAAGAATCCCCTCTGGAAAGGCAACAGTGATCCTGGTGAAACAACATATTTGGCACACTCACCTTTTGCACCACACTTTGAAGAGGGACAGAGTTACCTGCTGCAGGTGCTAAATATTTGTGTTATTATTGCTTTTGGGCCCAGGTCCCAGGGAGCCCTGCTTGGCAATTAATTGGACTGTTTAAAGTCTAAACCCTGGTTATCCTCAGGGTGGTATGAAAGGAGCACTAAAAGGAGGAACCAAAACAAATACCACCTTGGAGATAGAACAGAGCCTAAGAAAGGTGTGGGAAATTCAGTGACATGAAGCCAGAGAGGTCCAGCTTTGTGGCTTTGCAGGGCTGCTCCAGCTGCTACCATGCACTGACTCCTCCAGCCTGCCAAACAAACTTCCCTCCTTTTTAACATTGAATTCCAAAGATCTACACAGGACTGAATGAATGTTATGTTATGTCATGAGACAGTCCAGCCTGTGTTTTTCCCCTAGGCCCTACCTGTCTTCTAAACAAGCCAGATATTAGACATGGCAGCAGGCTCTGCTGACTGATGTGAGTGTTGAAATTAGAGCTCTGCTCGCTGTTACTGCTTGTATTTGTTTTACACAATTTGGAAAAAACATTCACAAAGTGCTTTTGGACAGCAGATCAGGCTGGTTAGCAGCATTTCTTTATTTCTGTCCTGTGAGAAGATCTGGCTGAAGTAGAAACTCACAGTAGGAATCAGTTGGCTGATTTGGGCAACCAAGTTGCATTTGCTGCTTTCATTTAATTTGTCTCAAGCTATTTAGAAACTAATTCAGCCCCAGGAGTTTTATATTTTACAGCATGCCAGGAAAGTTGTCTACAGTTTGTTGATGATCAAAGAAACTTCTTATTTCAAGTAACAAATACAAATAAAACAACACTAAACTAAAATCAAAGCCAGATTTTAAGATGACAGGTGGTACCTGCTCTCATAGCTGTGACTGAATTCCATTAGAAAGAAAGAAAACTACAGTAAGAGCTGAAAAGCAAGCTTGAGGAATCCTCCCTTATTTCACATGAAAATCCTAGGTGTTGGGCATGGTGAAGATATATTACCATAAATCAAAGCTGATGCCATGAGCCAGATGGTTCAAATTTGTGTAGTAAGTGTTGGGCACTAACAGAGCACCACAGTCTGTTCTTTCCACGGGAGGGTTCTCAGTTTTGAGCAGCTAATTAGCCTGAAATTAATTAGGGCCAATGTGAACGTTTTTACATAGACACACCAAAAACAAAACAAAACAAACCCCCACCCCAAAAAATTTAAAAAAAAAAAAAAAAGAGAGAAAAACAAAAAAAGAAAAGAGAGAATTTGAACGTACTTGAACGTATGCAGAAGGAAGCCAAAACCCCTGTCTGAGAAGAGCAGCAATGGCACTGAGAACAGGCAGGAGGAAATTGTATGAGGGAACAGAACAGAAAAGAATCCACACAGACAACTGCCACAGGTAGTTTAAAGGAAAGAAGAAAGAAAACAAATCTTTGGAGAAGAGAAACAGTCCATCTCCAAATTTACTTGGGAAGCTGCTGCACCGAGGGTCAGCCTGTCACAAACTTGTCCAAATGGTTGGGAGAAATATTTCACAGTGCCACACTTTACATGATGCTTGTGTTTAACCTGGTCTGCTGTTGTGCAGACACCTAAGAAACAGTGACAGCCAATTCCTGAATCCCAAAGGGATGGCAAAGCTCTCTCTGCCTGCTAGGAACCTGCAGCTCTGCTCCAGAGCAGCATTCCTCTGGGAGCTTTGCTGTAAAAATGCTGACACCTACCCCATTAGCCAGCAGACTTTCTGGATGACACAGATACCAAATTCCACCCCATTTCCACTTCCTTCAGGCACACAAGATTTTTTTTTCCCCCCCAGATTGGAGCCTCAGCTCTTAAATAGCACACTGGCCAAAAAAGTAACGTAAAATGCAGAATTATGTTTTGGTTCTTTTTTCTCTCAGTGAGGAAGCTTCATACACTCAGATGTGCTAGGCACTTTGGCAGGGCTGAGATATGGGGCACTGCAATAATGTTTAATCCCATTACTAATGCTTATTTTAGAATCTGCTTGTCCTTAAAGACATGATAGTGATCTTAATTATTGTCTCCAACATGTATTTGCCTGAAATAATTATTATACTTCATTCCTATAGAGACAATGAGATAAAACTCTAATTTCATTTTATTGGCCCTTCTATCCATCAAGAAATTAGTTTCTTGTGAGAGCTTTGAAGTAGTCCCCTTCACGGATTAAACTCCTTGAAAGTACAAGAACAGAAGGGCGGGGTGTGGGGGAATTGAAATAATTTACATACCAGCAGACATGTAATGGGAATCAACAATGCAACAAGACCTACATGATGGTTGAGAGGAAAACGTTGAGACATGCTATTCAACATGAAAAAAAAAAAAAAAAAAAACCAAAAAAAGTCTGGTTAGCTGCAGAATTTAGCTCAGGAGGCAGCCAAGGGCCGCACTCAGGCAGAGGAAGCAAGCAGCAGAGAGGAGCTTCCCTGATCATATTAAAAATAAAAAAAAAAAAAAAAAAGACAACAAAAACTCAAACCCAACAATCCCCCCAAAACATCCATTACTGGATAAAAGAGCATCAGATGCTCATCTGTCACATGGCTGTCTGCCAGGCAGGCTCCCAGCACCACTGTCAATATTATACAATGTGTAGGAATAAATAGCACAAACTCTGTCAGAGCAGCACCTAAGATTTGGTGTTAGGTCGTTGCATGATGTTGGCTCCCCAAAATATGAAAAGTCTTGGGCTCTGAATTTCATTACAAACAAAATTTCAGCCACATTTTCTTCAGAAGACAAGGTTGCAAACCTGACTGCTGAGATTTTCCCTGTATTTACTCCCAAACAAATACAGGCCAGCTATTATTTTTGGTAAATTTCAAGCAAGATAAAAAAGAAAACCTATCCATTAAAGGGAAAACTCGAGCACAAGAATTATTATGGTATGCAAGGATGAATTCCACTCCATCCTCCTGGGACTGAAGGAACAGTTTGGGCTGGTCCTGTAACATCTTCTTGAGAGCCAGTGTTTTCCCACAGAAAGCAATGGCATCCTGAGTTTTTAGGAACTTGATTGCCACGGGTGCTCAGCATTCTGGCCTGGACAGAGCAATTGCAAATGCTCTGAAATTCAAGTTTATGAGTTATTCAGTGGATCTAAGTTTAATCATGCCTTTAACTCTTGAGTCTGACTGGAAGCAGGAGTGCTGAGGGCCCTGCTGATCAGCAGCTATATGGTTAGGATGCTTTTAAATGTAGATTAGCACACCTTCAAGCAAAGAAATGTGAGCATGTGAAGAACTTGCCTCAAACCTTAGCATATTCAGGATAAAGGTTTTGCAGTGCTGGGCTGTATGTAGCACATGTGACACACAAAGCAACCCTTCCTAGCCACCTTCCCATCGTGGATGTAGCTACAAAACACTTATTTTCTTTTCTATACGCTGCATATTTAAATTTCTGTCTAATATCCACACGAGCAGCTGTCATTTTTTTCAAGGCACAGAGGTGGAGACACAAGGACCATGCATTACCTCTTCTTCCACACACACTTTTGCTCTTTCTGCCTTCTGGCCTAAATGATTTCAAAGTAAAAATCTCTCTGTCTGACAGCAAGTGGCTGCTCTTTTTAGTGAGCCTTCCCACTGTAGTGCAGCCCTGATACCACTGTGCTGCAAGAAAAGTATATTCACTTCTTCCCAACACAACCTCAAAAGCCAAAACAGTGGGAAACCTCCTACTTGGTATCTTGCCAAAGAAAGTTTTTGAAGAGAAAAATGGTGGTGTACAGACAATGGTACAGACAGTGTTAGTCAGAAAAATCCTAGATATGATTAGATTATCTCAAGAAATGCAATGTAAATGGTAATCACATGTATGTCACTTGGGCTAAATATAAATAGGCCTCCCATATGGAGAAAGTCCAGCTGATATTGATAAGATTTTAGGCTTCAGTTGATGATTGAAAGGTTTCAGTCCAGCTTGAAGGTATGTGCTGACACCTTCACTGCAGATTTTGTAAGGAAAGGTTCATATCCTTCATGAAAAGAATCTTAACCATGCAGACAGCAGAAGCTCAGGCTTCCATGCCCCACAGGTTTTACAGCCCTGGGAATGTTGTGCAGCAATTTTCTAAGTTGCCATTTAGCAGATCCTAAAGCTGCATGCACAAGAGGAACACACAGTCCTCTGAAACCATCCAGTTCTTCAAAGTAAAGCATATGATAGTAGAACTTCCTCTTTGCTGATTAATGTTCTTTAAAGCTCTCAGCACTTAAATCATGTGATTAAAAAGCACCGTTTCTGTTGCTATGTGAAGAGCAAAAGGCCAACTTTTCTGTCAGTTCTGTGCCATTGATGGCTTTTAGAATATCAACACATGAAAAAAATCACATCATTGCATTTAGGAAAAGGCCCAGCAATGCTGCTCAGGTGACACAGGGGCCACGCTGGCTGCCAGCCAGGGTTCTGCCAGGATCCACCATGGGCTGTGGCTTCCTAGAGAAGCAGCTGTGTCATCTTGTTAGGAAGTAACAAGTCAGGCAGAATCCCATTGTCTATAATGTGGTTTCAGAAGAAGTGCCAAAATTGTTAAATTGATCGAACAATAGACAGAAAGAAGCAGAATTACATCAGGCACATTTCAAATCCCTCTGTGATTGCTGTTGGCAGCAGGCTGGCAGCTACAAGAGACTTTTGCCCTTAACAACATTCAGGGGCTTCAAATTTTACAAAAAAAGGGCAGAACCAGGGAATAAAACTTAGAAGGAGCCATGGGACCAGAGCTGGTCTCTTCCTTCCCTCAAATGATTGTCCTCACCTCTGATTTATGAATCAAGGGCTCTGAGAGATGTCAGCTACAAAAAGAAGCCTGGCTCCATAGTTTGAGGACACTGTTCCACCCATGCTCTTGGCTCTCCATCTGTGCCATGTTCCCAGGAGAACTAAACCTCCCCCAGCATTTCAGCTACTGCCCATCACAGCTAGGCACCTGTGCCCAAATTGTTCCTCATGTGAGCAGGTGCACCCCTGATCTTCTGTCCTGGATAGGGATGATGAACCTCTGCCATGGTTTAGGAATAATGGAAGGGAGGAAAAACAGACACCTTAAACATCCTACTAAAATTAACACAGGACTTTTTTGGTATATGCCACCTCTTTNTTTTTTTTTTTTTTTTGGTGCAAATATCTCAAGGGGCTGAAAGAACTTTCTTATAGACAGACATATAGATAGCAAATGCAAAAGCTGGTCATCCTCCCCATTCATTACCAGGAAAATACCTGTGCTGGTATGAACAACATCTAGTGTTGCAGTACTGGCTTTACAGCAGTTCACTCCCAGCCAAGCAAGTATGATAAGAAAAACTGTTGCAAACTGGTAATTTTGAAACTTAGGAAACCCCCAGCTACGCCAAATTGTCAATTATTTCCTTCACAGCCCATCTGCTACAGCCTGGGGAAATCCTACACGGTACCCACAGAGATATTTAAGGAGTAAACAGGAACGTTTGAGCGATTTCTTCCCTCTCCATCACCCAGGAGCAGAGAAGGGAGTGGAAGTTCAGCGCAGGCTTTTATTTCTGTGCTGTTACATAACTGTGCGGGATTCCTCCTGCTTCCAGCAGGATCAAACCCTCCTGCGGTGGGAGGCTGGCAAGGAGATGTGGAACAGGTATGTGACTTGCTCGGGGCTACCCAGCAAACCCAGGGCAGAGGTGGGAGGAGAACTTGCAGGTCCCGGCAGAGCCGCTGCCGAACCCCGACAAGGCTCCACATTCCTGCCATTCCTCGCACAAACTTCTCCAGAGGTGAAACGCTGCTGCATCACAGCCTGCCCATCCAACTCAAGGCACCAGCTGCTTCCCTCCAATCTCCAGCCTGCACAGACACACACTGGAGCTATTCCTTGCCCTAGTCTCAGGAGGATTTAAGATTTCTGGAAATCATGCTAGTCACGCCCAGCACATTCACTGACCAGTGTTTTTTTCTCTTTGGTAGCCTTCCCTAACCACTGGCCTCATTTAAGCACCACTGACTGAGTCTCCCATTCTTTTAAAATTCTGCAGTAGATTCCATTTGCTAATACTAACAGGAAATCCCATGAATCTGCCTCATGCCCTTTCACTGACTTCACAAATCCAATTGATACAGATAGAGCCAATTTCTGAAACTGCAGCTGTCCACACTTACAAAGCTCTGACTGTTAGATAAGAAACTGCCAGCTGGAACAAGAAGTTTCTCCTACTACTGGATGCCACACTCCCAGCCAAGCAGGCAGCTGTCAGCTTGGGTGGTGGCAGAGCTGCTTAAATGGGAAACCCTTAGATCCAGTCCCTCGTGCTCACCCTAAAGCAACTGAACAGCCCCACAACAGGAAAAGGGAGTGAAGCTCAGTCCCAGAAGAATGCAGTTGCACTTGTTTCCAATCCCCTCTCCATATTATTGCATCCCTCATGGGCCACAGTAGCTGGAGGTTGAGGAAGGTGCAGTATTTGGGTAAAAAGCTCTGTTGGCCCCTCTTTGGATCTAAGCAGGGCCGTGGTCTCAGCCTCACTGAAAGAGAAGCTGAAGTTCTCAAGAATGAGCAGCCTCCTGCACTTCACTAAGTTAATGCCTGGTCTTGTGATGATTTTCACTGCTGGTTTTAAACTGTGCTTGAGTTTTAATCTACACACCATTACAGGTCCCAAGATGTTTTAACAAACAGGCACTGAACTGGGAGGTGAAGGAATAGGCAGAGTGGCTGGCCCCACCATCCTCAGCCTGGATGTGTCCCAGGGGGAGCATGGATCATCTCCCATCAGAGTATAACTGGGTATGTACTCACCCCTGATACCAAGAGTGCCCTATACCTGGGAAGGGATTTCAGAGGACTGAAACAGGCTAAAAGTTCACTTTCAGCAGAGGTAGGTCTAATCCTCTGTCCTACACCACCACTCCATGAGGTGGCTCTGCTGGGTGCCACCAAGCCTTTCTGCAGGCTATGGCTCTTGGCCACCTGCCTGAGTGTCAGGAAAACTATTTAACAATCCCTTCATGGATCCCTTCTTCACCTACCCTTGGTCCAGTATGGGAATAAGCATAAGCAGAATAAAAGAAATCCACATTATTAATGAAACGCAGCAGATCCCATCAGTGCCTTCCTGAAAGATTCCAGTCTTAGAACCAAAGGCATCTCATGGCTCACTGCACGTCTTCAGTCAACCCTTAGAAGTTACCAGAAACTTTTCATTTCTTCTCTAAAATAACACAGCTGCCTACTGGAAAATGCCCATATGCCCATCCATTCTGTTTTGCAATTTCCTTATTTCTTAATCATTAATCTACTTTTCTGGAGATATTTCAGAGCCAATCCCTCTCCTCTCTCATCCCCCCCTCACATCAACCACTGAGTGGGAATTCTTAAAGGGGTTTGTAAGTCTTACCATTTACATACAGACTTCAATGAGATTTTTAATCTTTTTAACCTTCCTCCTAAATAAGGACTTTTCAAAAGCTTTTTTTTTCTTTTTTTTTCTATTTGGTAAATCACATCAATTGAGTACTTCCACAAAAATGAACACAAATTCTTCTGATAAACTGGGAAGAACATTAAACCTTTAATAACTTTGAATACTCTGTGGGAAGCTCTAGCATGAGGATAACTGATTTGATTGAATACAATACACAGACAGACAGACAAACAAGTATACATGCATCATTGCATTTCAGAGACCTTAAGCCATAAGAAGAAAGTGGAAGGACATCAATTCTTCACACCAGAATTCATAAAAGAAATGAAAAATCTATACACACACACACACATTTAAGCAAAAAAATTGTTTTTAAAAAGTGAAATACTGCTTGGCACCCATAATAGGATATTCCTTTAGCTCTTTATCCTTACAGTCATCTTTATGGTGATTTCCTGAATGGGAAAAGGGTCTTCCAGAAAGAAAACCTAACAGAGAAAGAAGCAAATATCTAAGTAGAAATTAAAGCCCAAGCAGTAAATACAACACTAGGTGCTTTATTTTAATGGAAACTTTCTATATGGATCCATGCAAGTTACATGTATGGAAAGTTGACTGTGGCTTTGTGGGTTTCTTAATATAAATATCCTGACATAAAAATTACTATTCTAGAAAGCTTTGTGGAAAGATTGGAAAAAATCTCCTCATACACAGACCTATGTAAACTGTTCAGTAACTAGGGATGGAAGCTGCCTTGCCCACCTCCCTTTGCAGACTCCTGTCTCATTTTGTGAAACTGCCTTGCTGTCTTTCAGAGGGGGCAGCTGAGCAATCCGTTTCAGTGCCTCTCTTTCCCATGGAACAAATCCCCTCCCAGCCCTCCTGCTGCATCCTGACAGAGATGGCAGGCCTTTCTTTGCTGAATTCTTTCAATAAGGCTGTGACTGCAACATTAGGAGAAACAATTAGGACTAAAGGGAGTTGCCTCTGTATGCCAGATCTGCTTAATAACTTAATTAAATAAACAGAGATATAATTATAATGTAAATATTTCTTTTCTTTAATTCCAAGGCATCCTTAGAGAGAGAACACTGCTGAAATGATACAAGATTATTGAAAACATTTTTGGTTTCTCCACACTTAAAAACAATTTTGCTGTCTTCCCATGCCTTCCCACTTGTAGTATTTCACTTTTGAAATTTCAGAACCAGCTATCAGACAGAGAAAAATGCATCCTTGGAAATGAATACCCCAGATAGTCCAAAGTGTTTCTAATTGAAAAGGAACCATGAAGGAGTAAATTGCTCTGTAATTTATAACTGCAGATTTCCTTCCTCAAATTGTTTTCATTCAGCAGTTTTCTCTGAAAACTTTTACATTTTCAAATTTTTTTTAAAAAGTGCAAGACACACTCAGATCATGTTGTCTTTTGGCACGTACAAAACCACTCAGAGACAATGACCCTACCTTATGGCTTTACATTGAATGAACTCTGGTGGCTTCAGTACATTTACTCATGATTTACATAAATTCAGGCTTAAATTTAACTTCAAAATGATTGTTCCCCGTCTACTTACACAGGGAAATTTTCTTTGGCTTCACCACCACAAAATTCTGAATGCAACCTGCTCCACATAGCTATTTAGAAAGAACAATAATAATCTAAGCAGCAGCAGTGACACCATCCTGAAACAGCACATGTGACAACACCCCGGGTCAAATATTATGAAAAATCCCTCTAAAATAGCAAGAGGAGCAATATAGAAAATTTCCTCTGATTTAGGAATAAACTCCCACTGCTGGCTAGATCTGACTCCAAATTACAGTGATCTTAGCTTTGTTCTTTCTCTCTCAGAACTGCTAAAATGAAAATCCAGCGTGTAAATGTGCAAACCCACCTAATGCTGACTCCAGACCAGCACAAGTGGAGTATCTTGAGGATTCTTCATGCACAACCCTCCAAGAGCACCTGGACCTAGGCAAGACACTCAAAACTTTGCAGGCAACCCAGAAACCTGCAAGTCCCAGCTGCAATAATTATGGCCAAACCAGATTTCCTGGCAACAGCTTCCTTCATTTCACCGTCTGGACCCACATTTCAGTCTCCATCCCACTCTTTTCCATGGATGCACATGTGTTAACTCCTTATGCCACAAAACATGGGGTCATTTTCTCCCTCCTGTGACTGCCCCAGGTTTGGCCTTGTGGCCTCCTGCAGCAGCTCCACACACGTGCTGTGAGCACTGTGCCTGTGAATGGTTCTGCCATTAATAAATCTCTGCAGAATGCAAGGCACAGGTGTGTGCTGTGGCTTTAGGAAGGAGAGCTGAAGATGACCTCATGCTGTACTTTGGAAGGAGGATGTTAAAGAGCTCAGGCAGCCAATGCTGACAGAGAGACATGGACCTGTACAACAGGGACTCTGCCTTCTTGCTTCCTCTGTGCTCCCACATGGAGAAACCTCAGCCCCAGCTGAAGTTTGGAGAGCCCCACACAGAACCAAGCTGAGATTACACCCACACCAAAAAGAGGTATGGAAGAGAAGAAACAAAACTGGTTTAACTGTATTAACTCCACTGTTAATACAGGCTAGTAGTACACTTGACTTTATGGTTCCAAATTGGTTTAAGATTAAAAAAAAATCACAGAAAATGCACTTCTTCCCAATTCCCTGTTCCCAGTCATCTCCTTGTCTTCAGAAAGCGACCCTGGGCTAGCTGCCATTGTTACTTACATCTTCTCCCTCATCAGACCTATTCTTGTTTCTACTTGGTGCTCTTAACTCCTTAAATATAAAAGTTTATATTTATCTATATAATTATACACACATATTCCACTCAATTTCCTCAGGATATGACTCTTCCATGCTGCATAAACTTCCTTCCCTGGCCTTCTCCAGCTCTATCATTCTTTTTGCTACTGTCCAGGGTGCAGCTGTCAGAGGCAGGAAGCCCCAGACCCTGCTGCTCACATACAGATTGATCAAGGTCAGGAAAAGGGTAGCCAGTACCTGCTGCCTCCCACCCTCCCAAACCCTCCACATCAGAACAAATGAGTCCCCAGATAGCCTCGTAAGCTCTCAAACACAGAAACAGATTGAGAAGTTGGTGTAGGGAGGTAAAAGCCATCTCAGACAAGGACATGAGGTTATGGCTCTCCCAGAGATGGCCAAAGGCTGAGAAAGAGGCAGGGGAAGCTCAGGTGAGCACCCCAGAACATAAAAACTGCAGTGGATAATCATGGTGATGAGGTTTCTTGTGTAAGGAAGCTTCAAGGGATAAAATGGATATGCCTGAATATTGCAGTTGCAATGTTATATCAAATAATTAATTTAAAATGTGATTAGATAAGTAACTCATCTACATTATTTATACAACCTGTTCAGCACTCCTAATTTCCAAGGACTTGCAGACTTAGACTAGAAACTGCATTTAATTCTTTTTCATAATCAATTTTTCTTTCATTTGGAATAGAGAACTAGAGAATGTATGAAAGTGTCACAGAAGACTTAAAGCAGATGAAATTACATGAGTTCCTACTTATTTTGTCAATGTGTAGATAAGAAAAAAAGAATCATGGTGTTTTTTCTCAAGTCTCTAAAAGGTCAATTTTGGAGCCCTCTCACAGTAAGATTAGGAGAAACTGATGCTGAAACTGTAACCGAAGGGAAAATTTTTGTGAATGGATTTGGAGGAAAAGGATGGCTATGCCACGTGCAGAGAGACTGAGCCACGGAGAGCTCCATGAAATCCAAGAGAGTGACCTTAAATCTAAGTGCTCATCAAAATGTTTCACATAAATGAACCACCACGGTTTCTGAAAAAAAAAATCACCATTCAGTAGGCCTGGGTTTGTGCTGTGGAAGGTGAACTGGAACTGAAATGAACTTTCCCACGCTAAAGAAAATGCTTACATCCTGCCTGGCCGGTTTTAGAGAAAGAAGTCAGCTATGACATTTGGATGTAAAACCAAAATTCCTGAGTCAGGGCTTCTCTAATCTAAGGCCTCCACTGGAACCCATTTCTGCAGCTCACATTGTAAACCAACCTCTGCAAGGATCACCAAGGACAGATTCTGCAAGGTGTCTTCAACTCCCCATCAATCTGAGGTGCAGCCAGTTGGAATTAGAGGCTCAGCACCCTGCAGGATTCGACCCAGCTTCAGAAAATAAAGAACCAAAGGTATAAATCTACGCTTAGCTGGATTCCCTTTTGCAGTTTCAAAACCCTAAGGAACGTGTCATTGGAGCAATGGGATAATTATTACAGCACAGAACTGTTAAAAGTAAAAATGCCCTCTATTCCCCTTTGATGTTGAAAGAAGAATCATTAATTCAAAGGCATGCAAAAATTCATGGAATTTAAAACACCAAGCAAATGCAGTCTAGTCTTGTCAGATACAGGGTGCCTTTTATAAGACATTTCCTAGCTTGCCCAACCACAGCTGTGGAGCCCCCACAGCTTTTTCAGATCTCCTCTACAGGGTAGTTAGATTATCCTCAAATACAGCAAAATAACTAGACCACACCAATTAAAATGGATGCGACTTCAAGGGTTCTTCTCTAAAGCTTTGCTCTCTATCAACTAACTCATTCCAAGCTATGCAGGACCTAAAAGCAACATATCCCAGAAAGTCAGCCGTATCCTGGGCTGCACCAAAAAAAACCACGGCTGGCAGGTCTAGAGAGATGGTACTCTGCTCTCATGAGACCCCAGCTGGATACAGCTCTGGGGCTTCCAGCTTAAGGAGGCATGGACCTGTTGGAGCAAGTCCAGAGGAGACCCCAAAGGTGATCAGAGGGATGGAGCACCTCTCCTATGAAGACAGGCTGAGAGAGTTGGGGCAGTCCAGCCTGGAGAAAAGAAGATTCCAGGAAGACCTCAGAGCCTCTTCCAGTACCTAAAGGACTACAAGAGAGTTGGAGAGGGACGTTTTTGCAAGGGTATGGAGTGACAGGACAGGGCAAGGGAGAATGGCTTTGAACTGAGAGAGGGTGGGTTTAGATAAAATAAGAAGAAAGAAGAAATTTCTTCTTCTAAGAAGAAATTCTTTATGGTGACAGTGGTGAGGCATTGCAACAGGTTGCCCAGGGGCAGCTGTGGATGTCCCATGCATTCCTGGAAGTGTCCAAGGCCAAGTTGGATGAGTTTTGAGCAAGCTGGTCTAGTAGAAGTTGCCTGTACCCACAGCAATGGGGGGGAGTGGAACTTTAGATCTTTAAGGCCCCTTCCAAACCACACCATTCTACAAAATGTGTATTTTTCCTTTGGACATAAGGTCAGACATACAAATATGAGACTGTTGCCCTATAATTAGCAAAGCTTTCAGCAAACTAACCTAGTTTTCAAGATTTCACCCATCCATTGAACTGGTACCTCTTCAGCAGCATCCCAATGGGACAATGGCTGTTGGTGGTCACTCCAGACTTTTCCCTTCAGCCCTTATGGATACCCATCTCACATATGCTGCTGCAATTTATAATTTTTTGTATAATTTATCATTTTTATTAACTGCATGATTGGCATTACTAGAATGAGAATTGTTGAAACAGGACTCTTTCTTTCCTAGAACATTCAGCATTCAGCAAATAATAATATCACAAATACTCTATTTCCATTGGGACAACCCTTTTTGCAATTTGAGTTACAAATTTAGTGCTTGCCTTGTGATGATGATTTAGTCCCTTAATTATGCCTTGGACCCTAATTGGCTGTTAAGTTAATCTACTTCTCACCCTGTATATCTGCCTAACTTCAGCCTTGCAAGGACAACTGTTGAAAGGATGAGGTCTGAATGAGCTTCCTCAGCCACTGTTTAGCAGTGGGGTGTGAAGCTTAGCCCAGGCTGCCCCTCCAAATATTTGTACTTCTCAGGAAGGATTTACAGCTGCTGCTGTGCTCCACAGGCTTTTGTGACTATCTTGGACTTGCCTCATTTGCGCACCTCTCAGCGGTGTGAGTTATGCCCTGAGCTCACAGAAATTCAGGAGTTTAGCTCAGATGTGGTCTTGGTTTCAGAAGGCAGGGTTGGAAAAGGGCAGTGGAAGAGGTCAGTGAAGAGGTCAGGGTTGGCACATAAAAAACAGCAAACAATTTTTGACTTCCATTTCTCAAAGACCAAAGTCTTTGGCACAGATGCCCTTCCTGTTAATATTATGGACAAGATGGATATTCTGTATGTTTTGGTTTTGTTTGGGGCTTTTTTTAAGCTGTCCCTCCAAAGTTTCCTTTCCTTTCAGTTCAGGCCTGCAGGTGCCATGGCTGCACTTAGAAATCAGCCCCCTGACCAAAGTCATACAAGCACCATTTACCACAGTGGAGGCTTGTCACTGGAGACCAGGCATGGCTACTGATTTTGAGGACCACCTGATTCCCTCTAAGAGGCTCCTCCACTATTTCGTAATTAAATTTTCTGCTACTACCTCACCAAATTTCCACTAGGCCTCGCTAAGTTTCCACTAGGCCTCACTAAATTTCCACTAGGCCTCGCTAAACAGAACATGGCAAGAACAAAGATAACGTATTGTGAAAGCATAAAACAACAGCAGAGTTCTCTCTAAGAGATAGCCATGAATAAAATACATGAATCATATTAGACATTAATTTGCTTTTACGACATTTTTGTTTGCGGAATTTTCATGCTCGCGTCTCTTTGGTTAACTCTTAGTAACTCTCTGTCTTGCTGAGGAATCGTGTAGAGCACAAGTTGGCCCAAACCATGCCAGGGGCAATTCCAACACTGTGAGGCCACAAGGGAACAGAAATACTGGTCAGTGCTGGGCTGTTTCCTGGTAAATAGAAGCCCTGTGACACGTTTTCCTCCTTAGAAAATGCCTATCTTTTATTCACACAGGTTGCTCCATTAAAGATAACACACAGAAACCAGAAAAAGGTTACTGGTAAAAATAATCAGCTTTTTCAGGAGCATTAGCGTTTGTGTTGGAAGCCTGCTTGTGTGGGAACCTCCTCCTTCAAATATCTCCAATTCCCACATTTTGATTCCCATCACACATCAGACTACAAGCAGGAGCCCAGCTCCTTTCAGCCAAACAAAACTGGAGGGGCACAAATGCTCTCCAGCTGACAGTGGCCATTGAGCCCTCAAATGAGATTCCTGCCCGTGGCCAGTCCCAAGTCCAAAGCCTGCAGAGTGGACACCTTGGACCTTGGCAACCAGCTGGTTGGTTCTGTAGATCTGCTCCTGTAATGTTGCACTACTCACAAACATAGATGAAGCCTCCTTGTGCACGACTCTCTCATTAAACCCTTTTTAAGGGATTTAAGGCACTCGAGCCCCAGGGACTGGTGTCACCCCAGTGAGAGCACTGTAACTGCATGGATAACCAGATCAGACTCTAAGAGCTAGAAGTCATTTAGTCTCTCCAAGCAAGTGAAGGACCACTCTGGATGAAGTCTGTAGTGCCCTCTAGTCTGACTTTCTCTTCAGAACCAAGTAGATTCAATTCCTCTGTGGCTACCACAAGTTCCACACTAGACCAAAAGGTTACTGCTGGTCTTCAGCAGACTTTCCCTGACTGTAAATGAGCAAGTTCCCCTGTTATCAGAAAAACTGCAGTCCAGGCTGCAAACTCTGCACTTGGCTGGTTATAACTTGCCCCAGCACTTTGTCTTGCAAAGTAAGGACAGATGACTTGCTAGCGGTCAATTAGAAATAAGCTCAGGACTGGACTGCAATTATTCACATGATCAGTGTTGTTACCTATTGTATTGTGTATAATGGGCAGTGTTTTGCAGGGGGTGAGGTGGGGGAGAGTTGCAAACACACTCGGCACTTTCAAGTTTGTATGCCTTAAACTGACTTTAGATTTCCTCGGTTCTATAGTACATATTTTCAGAATGCTTGGATCTGATTCAGCTTGTCCCGCTGAACAAAACAGTTTCACTGCTCTGAGACCAGAGGAACACAGTGGTGAATCAGGCCCTTTATTTGCCTCCAATGGCTCACTATCAGGCCTACTGCAAACTACCTATTGAAAGCATGACAGCCAGCACTATGCTCTATAGTGAGCGTTTGGAGTATCATGCCCTAAGTATAGGCCATATGAAGAGGTCTTTTGTTCAGGAAAGCAAACTGTACAGTGTTTAGTAAGCCACACTCCAAATATAGGATCGATAAAGCACGGCTAAAATCAACTATTGCCTCAACAGGCATTCACAGATTTTCTCTGAATTAAGCCCGCTTGAATCTTAGGGCCACAATGCCTTCACTCAGCTCTTTCACAGACAGTTCATGCAGAAATAGAGTAGGCTGGGACCTGGTATCGGGCAATGTGCAAGAACTTGAGGCTCCAAGTGGGGAAGGAAAAAAAAAATGAAGGGAAAAAAAAACCAAAATAAAAATAAACCATATGGAATCCACACTCAGATGCCTTTAAAACAACCACAAACATTCTTGCTGCCTCAAGCTGCAAATGTCGTGAAACAATTACTGGGCTGGGGGACTTCAAAGGTTCACTGAGAGCAGCAGTTTTATTTTTCAATCAAACACAGGAATAGGGCTTTTTTTCCTCCCTCCCTCTCTCGCTCTCCCCTTTGTTTTTCTGAATGAAACAGCACCCAGGCTTCCTGATTTCAAAAACCCTCTTCTGCTTCGCTTGACCACTCCATAACCTTAGGAGAAGCTCACAAACTTCAAAATGAAACTGTGAGTCATACTGAATGAAAAAGACATTCTTATATTTCATTAAGATTGAAAACTGCTGCATTCCTTGTTTGCAAAATTTACATGAATGATCTTTAAGAGCTTGCAGCTGAATGCTGTGTAAAGCTTGAACTTCCATAAATTCCTGTTTACTTAATCATTGATTCTAGAAGGCAACTGACAGTCATTTGCAGGGGTTTCGAGATTCATAATTCACTGTGCACAGAAACAACTGGACTCCTTCTTGCCACTGCCTAACCTATTTATACTTTTCCCTCCCTACTTTTTGAAGCATCTATGCACTTTTATTTCATGTTTTCATTTCAGAAAGGCAACGGTTTAACCTCAGCTTCCTTGCAGGAGCTTTTGCAAAGGCTGCAGTGTTGCTTACCTCGAGCACTGGCTCACTGGTAGAAGGAGCTGTGCTCAACATGGTGTTTTCAGATGGCTGAAAGCACAGGGCACGTTTGGCAGAACAGATGCATGGTCGGCAGCCCCAGCTCTACAGCGTTTAAGGAGCACACCTCCCACCACCAAGAGAATCCAGGCTGCTCCAAGAGGCTGGATCCCAAGGGGTTCAAGTTGGCACTGACCCCTCTGCAGAGAGTCATGCACACAAAAATCATGCAGAAATAACATGCTGCCCCCTTTGAAGAGAACTGAGTCAAATTGTTAAAAATGAAACTGACTCATTGTAGAAACAGTGGTCACTGGAATGGCATCTCCACAACTGCTGCGGTAAGAGAGGAAGCTGCCTGACCACAACTGCCTTTGTGCTTATTCTAGCTGTTTAAGTTCTAAAAACCACAAAACCCCATTTGAAATTCCACTGTATAGCAAGGTTTGTGTAATGAGGTTACAATTCATAATAGGATCATTGAAAACTGAAACAAGCAGCATTAATATGTGGACTGCCTGCAACGAGCTGGCAGCAGCGTAATGATGTCATTTTTAATTAAAAGTCTGTCCCTGTTTGATATGCTGAAAAAAGAGTGCAAATCAGGGAATATGCACTGATCCCATCCATTGGGAAAGACTGTCAAGCAGCACAGTGGTATCACAGAGCACCCTGCGAGCCATATGGCATGGCTTTAATGGAACTAATTCCCACGTACTCTGCTTGTGTCACGCGTATCAGGATTCTGCTCCCACACGGAAAAGACATTAGTCAGGAACAGGGGGAGGGGAGGCCCAGTGATATGCAGCGTTGTGTCCTTTATCATGTGCCATGCTGTAAATGCTACTGCAGCAGTGCTGAGACCAAGGGGAAATGGGCTGCAGGTTCATGGAAATGGACAGATCCTTCACTCCCTTAAGTCAGCAACTACACCAAGTCACAGCGATGCAAGTCCAGGCCTTTCAGCACAGGTGACCAACTAGCCCTGTGAAACATCAATTCAAAATAGCTGGAACTTGTAGAGCCATTTATTTGTCCAGTATTGCACTTTCACCCCAGACTGAGTGACACAGAAACCAAGAGATGCTCATCCACAAAACCCTGCCCTACCCAGCACTGTTGATTCCTTTTCAGCCTCTTCTGCTTTCCTTAAGTCAATTAAACTAACTCTGGACTTCAGTATAAGGAGGATACGCTCCTGTGAATGTCAGTGTCTGCTGAACACGTTGTCCACCTCCCAAACATTGGCACCAAGGACCCAGTCAGCCCATCCTCAGTTCTCTCAAAAGCCTTTTTGGCTAGAGAGAGGCTCATCTTACTCAGCTGGGCAACAACTATAAGATGTTGGTAGTAATGAAGCTGGTCATGACTTGGCAAAAGAAGCAGAAGAAAGATAACCAAGAGAACATTTACACTTCATTTAACTGCCATTTTCATGTCCTACAAATATTTCTCAGGTAATTTTGCCATTTATTTAAAATTTCACTGTTGGGTTTCTCCATCCTAGGTTACTGAGTTTGGGTCCAAGTCATGAAGACTACTACATGCACATCCTTTCATCAAGCTGGTCTGCAGACCTCCACTAAGGCAGTAAAATTTACTTTTCCTTTTAAAGATTTCTGTGTAAAGTTTGATGTAAGGGTATATGTGGATCTTTGAAAAACATTGAGTTGATCATGAGTGTAAAAGAAATTTGGGAATTGTTAGCATAAGGTTTTGGCATTAGGTCTCAGTTCCATAGAATGCTACTCTCACTCAGGATATACATTGCCATTATCATCAGGGATATTTAGGTGGGAAATTCATTTGGACTAGTACTTTTATTTCACCCAGTACTTCAGCTGCCCAGATTGTTCAATACAAAATGAAAGAATGGAGAAATCTATATCCTATCCCAGGTATCTGCAGGCCTGCAAAAACCTTCCTCGATTTATATTAAAAACTAGAGAGATATTCAAAATGTTTCAGCTTCTTTTAGCCAGAGACGTAAAACACCTGGAACAATCATGCTCTCTGAGCAGAATCCTACAGGATTCCTTCTCAGGAGACAGAAACAGACAGGAGCTGCCTCTGACTGCAGCAGCTCCTCTCCAAAGCCCCATGTGTGGGTGCATGTGGCTGCAGGCACACACGTGTGTGAAAGGGAGAGAGTGCTCCCAACCAACTTTCTAAGCCAGTGGGAGGGAAGGATTACCACAGGATTGGACCTCACATGTTTAATTTTCACACAGACTTAACATGAAATATGCTACATCAGACCCAAGATAGTGGTGTTCCTATTCTTATTGACCCCAATCACTTTAAGCCTTTTGAGTGCTGTACTCCAGAGAAGAATTAAATTACACTTTGAGAATGTTTCTTGTAGTACTGAGTTCAGTGTGCTTTTTGAAGAAATAGTATTTCCTTCTTGGACCACAATGAGCAAGTCCAAGGTCAGAAAAATCACGTGTGATAGAACAGGTTGCAGTGTGAAGGGCTCATAGGGTCACGCAGATTTTTGTTTTTCAAACAAAAGCTCAAGGAACTTGGCTATTTGTCAGGGAATACAGGGCCTATCTTCTCATGCTAATAATTTATGTAATTCCATATATTCATTACTGTGAAGCCAAAATTCATTAGCTAAAGAAATTATAACCTACCTATCCTATAAAAGACAGATCATTACTCATACAAACTTTACAAACTGAATTACAGCCAGATGAACAACAAAGAAGAATATTCAAATTTGTCCTCTTGCATGGAATAAACATTGGAGATTGAAAAAGTAAACGTAAAGCTGTTCTCAGTGAATGTTAACCTATAAATAAAGCACTGAAGATCTCCAACATCAGTATAAACTTTCCCACCCTGTTCATTCTTGCCTTACCTTGGAGACATATTAAGAAGTGAGACTGCCGGGATGTTTCTGCCCGATACCCTTTTTGTGTGTTTCACAGCTAGAAAGTGAAAGGCTCAGCAGGTTAAATACCAGCAGAGTAAAGCATTTTATTCAGATATCAGTTGCAAAGATCGGGGGAGGAGGGGGAACGCAGTGAGGCCTTTCAGCCTGCAGTGCCATGGGAGAAGAAAAACGAGACAGCAGAAGTGTGTGGTAACACAAAAAGAATGTTATCTCAGCGGAGGGGAAAATACTTTCAAATGCATAATTGCAAACACATACCCTCAGCAGCTAACCCAGAGCCCTCTCAGACTGCACAGCTAAGTGTTTGGAAAGTGGCCAAAGTATCAGTTTTATTTGAGAGATCAAAGTGATGAAAGAGAGAGAAAGAATAGCATCGAATATGATTGATAAAAAGTATTGCTTTCTTTGATTGGTTTCTGCCCCCCCTCCCTTTTCCACCTCATTCTTCTCCCAAATTCACTAAGAAAAATGTCAGATCTGTGGTTCATCCAGTAACACATGCTTGCATCTGAGATGTGCCTATAGGAAAACACCTGCTCACTGCACATACCTGCCTAAACTCCAAATGGCCACGAGATTCCTACAGACTCACTGAGGTAGGGGCTGTTTGCTGCAGCACCATTATTTGTGACCCTGCACAGCTTGCACACATAGGCACTGTTTCCCATGATGATATTCAGTCATTTTGCACAGCCTCCCTCATGCTGCTGAGCATCTACAGAGCATCTACGTGGATTTCCAGGGACTCTGACCTGAGAGTGTCGGCGCTGTCACTGTTTCTGGTCCATAATTGTCCTCCCTCCCCTCTTTATTGTGCACTCTGTCTTTATATAAACACACCGAGGAAGATAAAAGGTTTATGATGGCAACACAGTTGAGTTTATGGTTCCTTTCACACACGTAGATGTCATCTCAAGCACAGGCCAGCCAGGATGAAGACCTTGGAAGTAAAGGGCATTTTCACATGTGATGAGTTCAGCCCATTACTAAATCCTCACAGGAGTGGTGGCTGATGGGCAGGCCATGCTTAGCCCCATGAATTTAACAATATTATACAGGCCAGGACCTGCAAACAATGTACACAGTCACTTTATATGTGCACACATGTTGCAAAATCAGTTCTTTGCATCAGGATTTTGCAGCCCATGGGGATGACATTTACTAGAACCACTTACATGAGCAAGAGTTTATTGCAGGAATAAAAGGCAGATCATGCCACAGGAATTCCAAGAAGGAAGCTTGTGGAGGTTACTGGTGAGTAATGAAATGGGAGGGGAAAAAATTGAAAAGGTATTGATTCCAAAGCAATACTGAGAAAATGAGAAATTTTGCAGAGAAGGAACAAGGCAGCTCTGAGCCATGACAGATATTAGGAGGTGAAAAGAGGAGAGGAAGACCACAGCAAAAGGAAAACCAAAGAAACAGGCCTGAGATGATTTACAAAAGAACTAGATATTACCAGAGCTGGAGCAAGATATTGTAGGTCTTTCAATGCTAAAGATGAGCAAAAAATCACAAAAATTCAAGAGGAAGACAGGCATGATGATGAAATTGGCCAATAAAGCAGACCAAGAAGATACCAGAGACCAGGTAGGACATGACCAAGTAATAAATATTTTTGCAACAAGCAGAGAGGGTGGGTGCTTTGTTAAGGAAGGAAAAATGATCCACAATAGTGAATTTGAACAACCCACTTATGGATTTGATAAACTCAGACTTAACAAGATGTGGTGGTGAGCCTGGTTCATTAATCATTCAGCCATCTAGCTAATCCTGCATCCAATATCTCAAAGTCTGCAATAATCAGATGCTGTCTTGGCAAGCCTGAACCACTGGAAAAACAGCAGATTAGGGGTGCATGATGAATGCATCACACCACATAACTCTGCAAGGAAAATGGGAGATGGAAACGTGAGGAAATACAGGATGATCTGAGTCACAAGATAAACCTGTACCTTAAAAGGGGAAAATACTGCAAGGAGGATGAAGAAGAGGAATGTGGGCAAAAGGGTAGGGAAACTGTAACCTGGGTAATGTGCATGTGGTTAGGAAAGATGCAGAAGGCTGAGATAAAAGGAAAGGGGCCGACAGACCATGGAGAGGAGAAGTACAAGAGAAAGTGTAAAAATAGCTCCGGTAAAATTGTGGGGTTTTTAAACATATATCACCATGGCAGGACCAAATCAGGTGCACTGTGAAAGGAGAAGAATGTGCAACTGCTCAAACCACTCTGTGTGTTCCTAATCTGACAGCTCTTCCTTTCTTCCTCTGCCCACAGCACAGAATTGTTCCCCAGTTCTCCCTACCCTTCATTCATCCACCTGTACTGGGGTGCACCAAGATTTGTAAGCAAGCTGCCAGGTCAAGTGTCTCCCAGGATGAAAGTACACAGAAAACCTTGAAGGTAAATGTATGATGCAGCCATCATTTTGGGGATGAATTCAGCCAATTTCACTGTTTCCTCTCTTGGTCCCTGGGGTGTTTCAGTAACATATTTTCATTCCCAAGCACTAATTAGTGCTCATAACACACCATGAGATATATAAACAATTAGTATTATCTCCATTTAACAAGGAAGAAAATTAAGACTGATAGACTGAACAATTTAGCTACACCACAGGGAAGGTCAGTTCCTAAAGTAGGGATTTAGACAAAATGAGTTCTTAACACTGTTCTCTGACCATAGCAATTGATAATATTGCTGTTCCTCCCTGAGCTCCTCAAAGCAAGACAGACAGCTGCCATCAGACTTTAGGGTTGTTCCTGTTCTTTGTTCATTTTCCACCCTATGGTTACTCAGAATCAATTCTTGATATACCTGAGATCTGTACAACTCTCAGTAGACCAATATTCTTTTTTTTTTTTTTTCTGAAAAGCAGGCTTGAACTGCAAAAACTACCAGGTGTATTTAAAATGAATAGAGAAGAAAGAAAGAAACAAAAGAACAGCAGACCTGAAGGACAACAGAAAGAAGCAAGTATCACACTGAAATCCAGTGAGAAAGGTTAAATGCATAAAAACAATAATGCAAGAGGAGCCACACAAGGAAGTACAAGGCTGTGAGCTACAGGGAAATCCAAACTAATACAGATTGCAGCACATGTACACCTAGCAGCCCCAGGTCAGTGAAACAGCAGGATGCCACACACCCTCAGCTCCCCTGAGACCTGGTTACCCTGCTTGTTTCAAAGTCTAGCAACTGCAGCTACCAGGCAATGACGTCTGCAGAGCACAGAACAGCAGAAGTGCTCACAGCCCCACACCATCTCAGCCTAACAAACAACTGCTGCACCCAGGGAGGGGTGGAGAGAAGTCAGACTAGCAAGAAGCACATAATTACAGCTCAGCTGCAACCATCTTCTGGATTTAACTGTCTGTGGGGTTCTGCTCAAGCTGAAGATGCCTGGCATCTCCACAAGCTTTTCCTACAATTGCTCACTGGTTGCCATGTACCTTCCTTACTCAACAAGAAGCCTGGGGGAAATGAGATGACTTTGCCTGGAAATATGAGAAGAGGCTGCAGTCAGAACATGGGATAATACAGTCCCTGCACAAGCCAGCCTCACTGACTTGTAAGTGCTCATTTTTTGGCTCTGCAGTCTGTGGCATCCTTCTAAATTCTGTGGTAAAAAATGGACTAACAGTGTCCCAAACCCACCTCACACTTCCTGGCATGAAGGGACTTCACACAACACCTCCAAAATAGTAGCAAAGGTACAACCAAAAGCTTTCGATTAAATTGGATATTCTGTAAACCTTCCACTCATCTGTGCAAGAAAACTGAGCATCAGAATAGTGTGCAGTGTGGAAGAAAGCATCACATTTTTGGGGGGTCTGTTTGTTATACAGAACCAGTGACTGGTAGGGAGTAGGTTGCTGAAAACAGGGAAATCTTTATGCAGCAATTCAGGGCCAACCAAGAGATGTCACAGTTGAATTAAACCATAATTTTCAGGTTGCCTTTCATTTTTGCTTATTATTTTTGACTGCTCATTATTTTGTCTGGCAGTTACTGTAGTGGCAAAACATTCTCTCTAAAATGAAAAAAAGAAGAAAAAAAGAAAAAAGAAAAAGGAATGACACATGTAACAATGATTCAGCAGAGGCTGGTGGTGTGGGCTGTCAGCTAAATAGGTTGTGAGATATTTTGTTGGCTAAACCTAAGATTATTATGGTAGAAAGATAAATGGTACTCATGCTGCTTCTGGGAGATTTTTGTGCGTCTTATTTAGAGGATATGCACATGATCACAGATTGGTAACTGTCCGTGAAACACATGCTGGTGAACACTGAGATCTATCATTTTCTCTGAAAGGAAAAAAAAGTCACCCATTAATTTTATAAATATAACCAGGAAGCAGCTTTGTGCACTTAAAAGAGATCAGCAACAACCTCTGCACCTCAGAGGTTGATTCTGGGTGATGTTTCAGGCACATAAGTCCAGTAAAGTTGATCTCAACCCAAAGAACACAAGATCATTTACTCCTTGAACAATAGGCAGGGAGGTTGAAACAGAAGCCCTACCTCATTTTGAAAATGGTTTGGATGGCTGCAAATAAACAGCAGAGGCTGCAGCAGCCTTAAAATTCAGGATATGCACTGTCTAGCCTTTTCTTTTAGACCTGAATCCTCATTTAGGACAAATTATTATTAGAACTGTTTTTAGGAGCTCCCTAAATAACTACTTATCCAGAGGTCTCCTACTTTTTTCATCCTGTTCTAGCCCTCTTTTGACACTTTAATGATATTATTGCTTTTTTGGGACTGTGAAAGAGGAAAGTCCATTGCAGATGGATTGCAGACACTCATTTACATAAGAAATTAACTCAATTTGGAACTGTCAACTCAACTAAATCAAAGTAGAAGCAACATATAAAGGCAATGTCCTACCTGGGTAGATTAAAAAAAATAATAATTTAAGAATCCATGGGGCTTTAGTGACCACTCTTGCAAAGGACTTCAACAAGGGCAGGGCTTTGCCCACAAATAATTGCCACCCTCTCAATAAAGGCTTGAAAGTTTGTGGATAGAAGCTGCAGGTTCAAATATTCAGACAGCTACAAACTGGCCACTAACAAATTGATATAAATTATCATCTAGTCAGAGAACAAATAATAGAAAAAAAATGTGCAAAATTAATCATTTGCAAGTTATAATTGCTGTGTGATGGTGAAGCCACCCAGATCCTTCACCTATACTAGGAAAACTAAGTGCCTGGAGAAAGTGCTCTAGTGTTGACTGAGCATTCCAACAGGTTTTCACTGGAAAGCCAGCTTTGCAGAGCATTTATTTTCACAAGAAATGTAGAGGCACTTTGGGCCAACCCTCTTAAAAATGCTCAGACACTCTAGAATTGACAAAAATTTCCACATCTTGTTCCCTCTGCAGCAGCTCTGGCCTTTGGGATGCATTAACATTTCAGATTACCTCCATTACTTTAAAATGCCCTCCTGTGAATTAACACACTGAGATGGGAATCACTTTACTGACATTTCACATGTGTTTTCCTAATGCAGCCACAGTCACAATTCAAGCCTTCAAGTCTTTGTCAGTTTGAGAAGAAAACAGAAAAAAGTGAAAATAAAAATCTCTGAGCAGCTTCACGCTGGTCTTCTTCAAAACCCAGAAGCGTCTGAGATGTCTTCCCAAGCAAAAAAAAAAAAAAAAAGGAGCTCCTTGGAATAAACAATCCATGAATCAGTGAAGGGGGAAGAACAAGTGTCTTGGGCAGAAAGAGAACTCCATAGCTGAGATGAAACAAATGTGTCCTGTGAAACAGGAAGAAAAGGGGAGGGGGGCAGTGGAGAGGGCAGCAGACAACTCTGACTCGCTCGCTCTTTCCAGCCTTTGTATTTATTTCTGTCATGGATCTGAAAAGGCAGGCAGCAGAGTTTGTAGGAGCACCTTATGAAATGGGGTAAATAATGGACCCCAGATGCCCTTGTTTCCTTCATTATTCAGTCTAGGCCTTCAAAGCTGTTTTGCAGGGCAATATCAGGGGGAGGTAGAGTGCTCTGTTAACAAGATTTCAATGAGCTTTGGAAGCAGGTTTAGGGAAGCTGCTGGAAATGTTTCAGACATACACTACTTTTGTGGTTTTCTGACCTGTATGCAGAGAGAAAACACAGGACAGAGGGTGCCCTGATTTTTAGGAAAACACCATCTAAAACAATATGTAAACAACAGCAATGCTTTTGTGTGCATGTGATCAGTTCAGCATTCTCAAAGCATCTCAAATGCATTAAAGCACAGAGTTCAAGAACATGGCTTCAAACTGAGGCTCAGACAGGTTAGAATATGTAATTAAAAAAAAAAAAAGCAAAAAAGCACAGTGAGAAACTGGCCAGCCAGGGCCATGAAAATAGGGATTTGAACTCCTCATTTCCCTGGTCCTTCCCCATGAGGCAGGATTTCCTGCCCACTTAGCAACAAACTGCATTTCAACTTTGCTTTGAGACCCACCCTAAACATTTCTCAGTGCATATTTCTGAGATTCTTCATGATTCATCCTCAACCACGAGCCACTTGAACCCAACTGACACATCCAAACCCTTCAAATTTTTTTGGATGCGTTTAGCATCGCCTGGCAGTTTAAATCTAAACTCCACGGACCACCCCATCCCTAATAACTATTATTTCCCTGTGCTTTCTCGCTTTTGGTGCTATTGTTTATTTAAAATAAAAAAACACACCAAAAAAAAAAAAAAAAAAAAAAAAAAAAAAAAAAAAAGAAAATTAAAAGGGATGTTTCAAGCTGTCATTCTTTCAGCTCTTGCTCTCCCATTGTTGACAGCAGCCGCTCTATATTTACTCTATTTGCATTACATCCTGTGCGTGAGGATGGCTCTGTGCTGTCAGATGTTTCCGAGTCACTCCGGGTAGGAGGATGCATTGTGCACCGCATCCTTTCCTCCGCGCTGTCCTCACCTTAAAAAAACACAATGGCACCACCTAAAGGACACATTAAGCACAGGGAGCCTGGCTCGATGCATTTCCCCCTCCCGTGTTCTGCCAACGCTGAGCCCTGTGGTGGCAATATTCATTTTCTCAGGAGTTGCTGAGGCACAGAGCTTATTCGGGATTATAAAATCATGCATGCAGGAAGAGACATCCATATTTTTATAGCTCCTCTGATAAGGCTGTAACAGAAAAGACAACTGTTAAAGCAGCTGCCCCTTTTCTGTGCATTCAACACAAATGTAGCTGGCATGCCTAATGTAACATTTTGAGCAGTTTTAGGGGAGATTAAATATAGGAAGAAAGTCTCTTGCCAACAGAGTGGTAAGTGATACTGGTCCATATAAATCTCTGAGCAAAAAAAAAAGAGTCAGAATACAAGAAATTAAAAGGAAGAAGGGACAGGAGATTCTTTCATTCCATTGTATCAAGGTAATACAGCAGACATATATTGCTATATGTCTTCCCATATGTTAGGCAATAGTTCTAATATCCCAGAAGAACAGGGGAGTTCTTAAGAACAAGTTGGACTTGTTCTCCTTTCTCAGCATCAGTCACAGCTTTCAAAGCTCATTCTCTTTGATAATTTTTGTGAAAGCATGAAGTGCTCTCACAGCTGAGGACAGGGATAACATAGGCTGTCCCTAACAAACATATGAGGGTTTGATCATTTGGAATGTACATTTTTCCAAGGCAAAACCAAACAATTTCAAAGCTAATACAGGCAATAGCCTATTTGTGGTTTCAGTTCCATGTTATATATTCATCTGGGTTGCTCCATTTACATCAGCAAAACTGAGGAGAAAAAAAAAATCTGGTCCTTTAAAACAACATTTGTATATAAATATAACAGAGAGAGACCAAGTTATGAATGGCAACTAGTTTTCAAATGCTTATGACAGTGAACATATAACACTGTTCTGTTCTGTGCTTTGGCTTTAAAAAGGGAAGACTAAGACACAATCAACTGACAAAGACTAAAGTTATTTTGAGGGGCATCAACCAGTTCCAAATGTTGTCAGCGGGCTCTGGAGATTTTCACTCAACAATCTGAAGTCTCTACCACAAGATACATGCACAAAGCCTTTTAATTGCTTCAATTTGGTTACTAGTTGGCAATATTGCATGAGAAAAACTGCTTCTTGATAGCTGAGGAGAGAGGCCAAAGCCTGAGAGGGAATAAAGAACAAACGACTTCCTACCCCCCAGGTCAGCATTGGGTGGGGAATGGCAGGCTGTAATTGCCTGTGCAGTTCATAAATAAGAGACTTTGGTCTCCCAGTGAGCAAAATGAGGAGGAAACACCTTTCAAGGCTTGTGTTTTAAACATTGTTTCCAGAATAAAACGAAAGCACAGCCTTTGAAAATGTTTCATATGCCAGTTGCCCAAGAAGGATGAGCCAGCATTAAATACAATCGTCAGGGTTTGGATGCTCAACAGAACTCAACTGCCCACCTGCATTTCCAGATCAGATGACTGGATTTCCTGAAGCACTAGGCCTCCAGCAGAAGTTTTGATTATTTTGGCATTTCCTTTAGGAGTTGAATTGGAAGTTGACAATAATTGCTGAGTGCTCAGCTCCTTGAAAAGCCTGGCCTGCAGATTAACAGCTATGCAGTGCTGGGCAGACCAGTTGCCTTTTACTCAGTGTCTCTCATAATTTAATGTATTAATTGATTGAGTCTAAGAAACACTTTTGGGAAGCTGACCATGAGTTTTCCCACTTCACAGGTAAAACAAATGCAAAAGTACCTGTTCTAACAATAAATCTGGAGTAAAAGCTTCCACAGACTCACATTTCCTCAGTCTCCTGTATTTGCATTAAACAGTACACAAAGAATGGTGAATATTTTCAAAGACAGCAACAACCTGAAGGCTGCAAGCAGAAATAAAGACACACATAGTTGAGACACACATAGGTGAAAGATCCTGCCATTCCCTACATGAATTTGAAGCTCTGTGCTCATTCTCAAGAGAGACTCTCCATTAATAACTAGAGCCTATATGATTATTCTGACCCTACAGTACATCCCTGTCTGAAGAGGACCTTGACATTATTAAAGGAAAAAGTTAATGAAAAGTTTTGTGAAGGGTATAGTAGGTGGCAAACCTACATTATAGGTGGGAAAACAGGGGGCAGGGGTGGTGTGCTCTGCATCTTTTTGGAAAGCTTGAAAAGGAAAATGTCAAACCTCCTAAAGCTTCAGCTGTGCACTGCCACAGCTCATAAAACCAATTCCAGCTACATCCCCCAAGTGCAGTTTTCCTAGCACTAAAGGGCAGCAAATCAACTGACAAGAACTTGTAAAGGGCACGACCATAACAACATAATTTTCATTTCTACTGGAAATGAGGAAGATAGTTAATAAAAGATTGGTCACCTTGAAAGACAGGGAATACCTGCCAAACTCTGTGTGGGATGGACATTTTTGTGCCAGTGCATTATGCATCCATTTTTGACTTAAGTGGTTATAAAAGCCCATCAATTCAAACTGTCTTTTGAGGAATTTAGCTTAAGATCTCCCTATGTAATGGTCATCACCTTAGTGATATACTCTTTAACTCTTTCTAATTGTCAACTGAGCAGCAGCTACGCTGCCAGGCCCTGTAGTTTTTCCTAAAGCAAATATCCTGTTAGAGATTGCAGGATTTCAATTGAGTAAGAATCCCAGGATTTGGTTTTCAAGTTATGTCTTGGAGCGCACAATGCGCAAAGCTGACGCTGCAAGCATTCAGTTAGAAAAATAGCAAGGCATTAAAAAAAATTAAAATGAGCTGCTCTAGTGACTGAGATCAAATGTTCAGAGAAAAGCCTTAGAAATGTTTATTCTCCCAGATTAGATGGAATTCTAAGCAGTGTTTATTGGCCAGAAGAGATGGAGTGTGCTATGTCTTATTCTTGTTTCCTGTATCCGCCTTTCTCTTAAAAGTGCTAAGTAGCAGGGCTGCAAGGATTATGGTGCTGAGAGAATTCTTGCCACTTTCCTTCTCGCTCTCTATTTAAACATGACAACTCTTGGCAGGCCTCGGTCACATTGTTTGTGTAGCCAGGACAAGAGGGTGGAATTCTGGAACACGTTCCAGCCCACATTCCGGATTTTCCTATAAACTAGCCCCTTATTTTAAACACACGCCTCTGTGAATTACCTTTGTGCTGCTATGCCATTTGAAAATCTGTTTCAAACACTCCTTGTAAACTAAAATCTGATTCAGCTTGAGCTCAAATCAAGGTATTTCTTCGTGGTGAGTAATCTGTGAAAAAGGCAGTGTTTGGTTTTGCAGGGAAAGTAAGAAAAAATAAAGAGGGGAGGGTATGAAAGAGGAAGGATAAATGGCTCAGAATCAGCCAGGGAGTATGGCACCTCTCCCTCTGAATGAACACTTTTAATAACTGGCTATGTTGATTGCATAACAATTTATACAACTGGACTTCACTGCTTGTCTTGTCAGAGGACTGGCCTACCCTTTTGTGAGTGCAATTTGCATATCTATCTTTTTTGCACCACCAAGTAACAAGCAAAAAAATTTCAGCAGTCATTTGCCTGACAATGGGATGTGTTAATTTGCAGCTAAAAAAAGTACAAAATGAAGGTCAAACTGAGGCAGTCAAAAATTCAGTCCCTGCTTTCTCTTACTCAGCTGATTGTTGCACAAAGATCAACATTGCTCAATCTGGTGTGTGTACTTTCAGCTCAATAAGTGCTTTCATTCATCATTCACAACTTGCTTCATTATGAAAGTTGAACTATATCTTTAACACAAACCACACTTCCTTTGTCCTGAATGAAAGATCTGCCCGGGCACACTGGAGAACAGGGTCCTTGTTGATAAAATGTTATCACATACACTGGGGCCAATATCTTACATCTCACAGCCCACAGCACAAACTGCCCGTGGAGAACAAACTTCCCATATAGAACAGACTACTCAAGCAGAACATTTTTAATTAAATGATGGAGGGAAAGGAGCTCTGTCTCCCTACCGGTGGCACCAGGTTTAACAATCCATTTGTCACAAAAATGTTCCTGCATCTTCTTTCATGAAGCTGCTGATGCATATTAGGACCTGCACTCCCTGCAGGCAGAGCCCTCCAGGATAGCATCTGCATACCCCATTACAAACTCATTAACTGGCACTGCTGTAACTTCAGCTTCACATTTCCATGCCTAACACTTTCCTGTTAGTTTCTGTGCTCCTTTACTTCCCTTATAGTCACTGTCCTTTTGACAGCTTTTCCATCCTTAAATACTGTTTGCAAAGGATATTGTGTTCTGTGTCCATACATTCCCCAACTCTCTAAGGGAAAAAGTCAGAAACAATAACAAAAATGGAAGTTACAAGACACCTTGTTAGCTTATAACCATTTCAGGTACTGAAAGGCACCAAAATCTGCCTGTCAGACAGGAGGCAGAGCAGGAGAACAGGGAGGGTGTTAGGAAAGAAATAACAAAGGGAAAAAAGACAAGGAGTAACCTACTTACATTTGTCAAGGCAGGCACCTTCTGTGAGTAGGAAGGCTGCCTAATGAAGTTAGAATAAGTTCAAGAAATGTCTGTACTGTCCATATGTAGAGCATGGATTTCATCTCAGTGGATTTCACAAGCCACTTCTGACAACTGAGATAAGATATGTCAACACTCTTTGCTTGTAGAGTTTTTCACTCTTTTAGCACATCAAATGCATTTTGTATCTTAGCAAATTCTCTTCTTCCTGCTCCTCTGCCAGCATTTTTCTGAAGGTTAGCTGGAGGCAGTATTAAACACAGGGCTGGAGAAGAGTGAGTGGGGAGCCACAATTTCATGGTCCATTCTCACCCTGCAGCCAAAGGAGCCTGTTCTGCCTCATGAACCCAAAAAATGCAAGAGGCACTGAAGTACCCACTGCTCCCCAAGCTGGTGCTGCTTGGTTACTGCCCATCCAAAGCCCCCTCCTGCACAGTGTCACAGCATGAGTGCTAAGTGATAGCCTGAGAAAACAAGTCACACGTGTAGTGCCATGCTGAATAATACCCCTGTGCCCCTCTTATCTCTCCTGCTCCTTTCGTCTGCTTCGGAGAAACCATTAACACACTCAGGGCTCTGAGAGGGAGAACAACAGCAGACAGGAGATGGATTTCAGGTGACCTCCTGAACTCTCCCAAGCTGACAATGAGCAGGCACTGGAGTAAACCTGACATGTTATCCAAGAGCAGCTTCATAGCCACTGCCTGACCCAGCCAGTGCATATCCCAATTTTCCAGAGAATTTCTATCCTCTCCCTGGCTTGGGTAACTCCAGTATTAGCAGATGGAAGGCAGCCCTGACCCTCATTTCCAAGCACAGAATGAGAGTAAACACTTTCCAGTAATAAAAAAAAAAAAAAAAAGAAGAAAAAAAAAAAAAAAAAAAAAGGCACTTACGTTTCAGAAAGCAGAAAACACCCTTTAAATGAAGGGAGAGGTAAGAGAAACAGTATGGAAAATTTGGAACTAACTCTAGTAACCTGCAAAAGAAAACCTCTAATCAAATATACACATTTACAAGCTGAAGTAGCTATTAATTATCCAGTTTTTGCAATGGAGGCAATAAAAATCTTTGCAAAACCTTAACACGTACAAATCTTGGACATTTCAGCATCTCATTAGAGAGGGATCTTGGATAACATTAAGCTGCAAATAAAGCCCCAAATTCTAGTTAGCTTCCTTATCAAGTCTGAGATTTTCACAAAATGTGGATTTTCTTTAATTCCTCAGTATCAATGTCCCCCAGGAACTTCCTATTTAAAGGTTGACTGATTTCTGATCTGCTACAATTTCAGTACACTTTTATCAAAAGTGTATTAAACTTTTCCAGCATTTTCAGAAATTCAGAAGACCCTCAACACCAGAAATATCATATGGTGGCTGCAGAAGATTGCCAAGTCTTAAAATGTTAAAACAGTAACTTTTTTTTTCATGTCACTGGATGTATTTTCAGTCCAGCAGCAATGGCATATTTCTAGTAGCAAATTCCATATAAATGGAAAACATACAAAGTACACAGAAGCTAAGACTATTCCAAACCTTGACATACAGGTATGCTAGTTTTCTCATTAAGACTAGAATTATAAAATTGGCAGTTCCTATAAACAAGCATTTATCAAATAGGAATCTGTTTGTGTTGAGTGGGTAAAAGAATTTGTATTTAAATTTTCTGAATGTATATTTGTGTTTCGTCATGCATTTGACTTCAATCTATAATTAAACTAATTTCTGTAATCAAATGGCAAGAACTATCATGTTTAAAAGAATAACAAAAGCTGTGAAAGATTCATGATAGCAGATTTCATTAAAAATGAATTTAAGTCCTACATAAAGCCCCCTGCAAAGGTTAATTTCAGTTATATGCCCAAAGGTTACAGTCAATTTATGTCCTATTTAAGTCATATTCCATGGCATAACCAGTCCTTTGCAGTGCTGATTTAAAATTAAACCAGATTTTTCATTTTAAATTCATTAAAGGGCTAATGCTTTGGAAAAATGGTGGAATAGCCATCACTTTAAAAGCAAGAGACAAACATCTGCCAGGAATGATGGAGATATCATTGATCCCACCTTGGGGTAGAGGGATGGATTAGAAGATCTTTTGAGGTTTCTTCAAATCCTCTTTTCCTTCATTTCCAAGGTGTGGAAACGGGAAAACAAAGAATCACAGAAAACATCTGAACAACAGAAGGAAGAGTAATTGCACAACTGAGACCAAATTGTTAACTGATTGCAACTTCCATGTTACATTTGGATGGGAATTAGTAATAGACAGTCATGCAGATTAACTGAGACACAGGAAAGAGGAAAATGCCAAGGAAAGCAGAACTCCAAAAGCTGCTTGGAATTGTGGAATTGAAGGCAAATGTTTGCTTGCCACACGTGCCCCTTGTGTCACCTCCCAGCAGCCCGCGCACGCCTTGGCTTTGTTTGGAAAACCAGCTTGGATTTTATCTGGTGTGTCCTGCCTCAGGAAAAGGAAAAACAATTCACGCGTTTCCCAGCTAAATCTTCAAGGTGGGCACAACCCTAAACACAAATGGGAGATGATATTCAAGCAGGTACAAAGTGTGTCTGTCACCCCCATCTCGGGAGGTGACACAAGAATGACATGGAGTAGTTCTGGTGGTAGCAAACTGAAAAAACTCTTTATTAAAACATCTGACTCCATATTTATATCTTTTTAAAATCCCAGTGTCATTGGAGGGTGACAGTGCCACCTCCTCAATGTCACTGGGCAACCCAGCTGTCTGTCAGGTTGCTCATCCTCCATAAAGGAATGCAAAACAAAAAGTTATTTACATAAAGTGCTGTGAGAAAGTTTGTGCAAAGAATGCAAACATCAGAAGGCTTGGTAAAACTTGAGAAAATCAGGGTGACATGTCTGCAAAGGGAGGGTCTCCATGCACCAAGCAACTCCTCCTACCTTGGTCCTAAGGGAAGGGGTGAGGGCATCCTTCCAAAAATTAGGTTCTTAAGCCTTTTCTGCTCCAACACATCTGCCTCCCTGCAGATCTAAAATGACAAAGCCTCCTTTCCCCCAGGAAGGCCAAGCCTAAAGCACTTTGTGTGTCTAGAGCTCAGTTCTCAGGAATTATTTTTGGGTTATTTTCCTTTACTGAATTATTTGATAAGGTCGTTGTGCACTCAGCTGGGACTGGAAATTCTTTCTCACTCCCTCCATTTGCAGCCACAATGTATTACAAGGGTTTCTAAGACCTGAAATTGTGCTGCTTGTAATTCAAATCAGCCAAGCTCACAGATTTTTAAGAGCAGGAAATTCAACAGCCTATCTTGCTAATGCCGAAATTACTGCCCTAAGATCCCAGCAGAAAGACAACCTTAAAAAGTTTCTTATTCCTAAAGTCAAGATCTTGCAGTTATTTGATGTCATTTTGAGAAGGAGGTTGTAAGAGGCAACCAGAAATATGCATTGAAAGAACAAATTCAGAAGAGCAGAATTTTGTTTTTCATTAGAGCAACAAGGATATTAAGACATTTTTGTCATTTATTCCACACTATATTCAGAGTTCATATTAAGGGATGCAGAAGCTCAAGGGAGTGTCCTTTAAGAATGAGAGCAGGCATTTAGAAGACAAATTCCTTTCCTGACTTGTTCACCAGTTCCTTTGGGACAAATCATTCAACGTTATGAAACATTAGCAAATCAAAAACTGTTATGCTTTTACTTCCTAAGAAGTATAAATGAAGAAAAAGAGTGAAGAATCCATGATACAAACTGTATGATAACAGGTAGCTATAGATTTGATGTGACTTAAGTCTGGGAAACAAGAGTTTTCTGCAATCTTTGAGACCACAGAAATGTGTGCAATTAAGGAGTGTGCAACAAAGCTTATGAAGACAAGGTGACTGTGCAGAGTCCTACACATGTGGAGCTACAATGATGCTGAAGAAGGGCTCAAAAGTGAGTTTTCCTGTTGAAAGGAAATGAGAAAATCAACCTCACATTTCCCAGAAGGCCATTAGAATAGTCAGGAATGGTAGCACAGTGCACACAGGTCTCCCTGTCAGATCTTCAGTCTGCCCTAAAGGCTACATTGAAAGGGATGAGGGTGATGGTGGCAGGGACTCTGAATCATCCAAAGTTCTTGTACCAAGAGCATCCTCTCATGGCTAAGGAGGGCTTGCACAGGTGCTGTAACATAAAGAAACAGGGAATTAAAGCACAAACGTACCATGTGCTTTCAGACTGTCCTTCACCATTATTTAGTCTCTCCCTACTGGAACAGAAATAAAATAGTTTGCCAGCATTTTACTTCTTTTGGCATTGTTACCACTGCCATACCTCCATTACAGTACCAAAGGTAGAGTTAAAAAAAAAGGAAAAAATCTCTATTGGGTGGCATTAGTCAATAAATACAGAAAAAACAAGAACAAAGCATCCGTACTGTACTGAATCTCTCTCCCTGCCTTTCCTATCTTCATTTATTTTAGCCATTATTTGCACTCTTTGCATAAGAAACAGGCACTGAGCACTTGGAAGCAGAACATCTAGGCCATGGAAATGTCAAAATCTGATCAAAAAAGTGAAACTGGCAATGTAACAGCTTCTCTCTCCACCTGCCTAATGCCTAACATGAAAAAGAGGGGGAGAGAGAGGACATTGCATTAATGGACATGTTATTGTAGGAATCAAACACTGTGGCTAAAATTATCCAGCAAACACAAGTCTAAACTGTAAACGGGTCAAGTAAGAGGGGCTAATAAACCTTTTCTGTTGGTTGCAAAGTGGAGACAAGTAGTTATTGGCTAGGTGCTCTGCACAGCTGTAAAGTGTGAGGGACTTGGGAGGCATTGTGACTCAGACACTGAGGGATTGAATGTGACTGCATAGTCGTGAATAACTGTTTGTCATCCATGTGAATAAAATGTAGAAGTAGATCGATGCTTTTCTCCATAATATGGGTTCTCTACTAAGCATAGTAAATCTCCATCTTACTACAATGGTGTGAGATCATTCATGCCGTTAGTTTCAATGACACTGACTCTATACTGCATGCAGTTTGCTGTTCTCTTTCCTCAGTACAACAAAGCCTGAGAGTACCAGCTGCCTCTTGAGCCTTAAAAAGAAAGAAAGAGAGAGGGAGACTTTTATTTACCGTGATTTTGATTGGTTAATTTCTCTCTATTATTTTTTTGCTTCCTCCCATATGAAAAAATGCACTGCCGTCCAAACTAACACACAGGAGAAAGGTCGCTCAGTGAACATGCAAAATGTAAATCACCAGCCAGCAATGACACTTTGAACATGGAGCATAACACCACCATCAGCCTCAGTTTTTACTCCAAATATCACAGATTTTTTTTTCCCCCCCCTTTTGCAGCTGGGGCTGTGATCACAATCTCATCTGCTGAGCTTCAGTCAGGCCGCGCACGCACGCAACAGTCACGGTTTTACAAGTGTAGTATTTTAATTGTTGTAGTACTTGGTTGGCACGTGAATGAAAGCCAAAGTCCCGCCAGCTACAGATAGGACTAAGTTATAAAGATAACCATATAACAGAGGTATTTTCAGACCATTTTAATGGCCTTCTGGCTTTGGTGCTGTGTCATTTAATAAAGCCGTGCTGTTGGCACTCCTGCCGAAACGATTGCCACGGACCCCCTTCCCCTCCCTGCACTGCCCTGCCTGGGGCTGCAGCTTGTCCCCTTAATTGTAGCTGCATGCTGGAACTTTGCAAATACCATGCCAAATTAGGATTAATTTCCTTGAAAAGTCAGAGTAGGGGATGACTGTAAAATCAAAGAGGAAAAAGATTATGGCGCACACATTTAAGTTCAACTTAGTGAGTGCATCCCCACAAATCTGGTCTTGAAAGGGAGACCAGATTTGTGGTGGAAGACATCCACATTCTGAGGGCATGTTCAAATGCACTGGGCAGTACACTTCATGTTTCAGATGACGCCATGGTCCACACACCTGTGTTCCTGATGTTTTCAGCAAGTGTTTTGTGACACCCGGATCAATAACAAGAACAAAAAGTTGTCTCTCTATCTGCTTGCATTATTTAGAAAAACAAGAGGGGGTGAGACAAAATATGCAGAAAGTCCAGAAAGTTTTACTATAAGAAAACAACATTTTGTGTCCTCACATCAGGACCAGCTGGTTAAACTTGGACAAGTTACTTCTCTCCATACCCCAGACTACTCAGCTATAAAACAACCTGAAGAGTAAACAGCTACCTTGGCTGCACAGATGAAGTAGTTAATGTGGAAAAAACACACATTTGACATTAGGTATGCAATGCATTGATACTGTTCCTGATCTCCTATAAGGACTTGGGTAACACTGAGGAATTTACATGGAGTCCTGGCACTGGTCTGACTACCCCAAGTGCTTGGCTGTGAGCAACAACAATCCATCTGTTCCATTACCAGCCAGACAAAGCCAGCATTACATAAGAACCACAGGGATATATTGGCTTATTAGGAAAATGGTTCCAGAGCCTGTTATACACAACATTACAGCACTGTATAAATGCACATTAATAACAGCACGCAGCTTGGCATGTGCTAGCTTTGAAAATGTGTGTATTTTTCAAAAAAATGGTCATGACAGCTGTTTCAAAATTGATATAGCCTTCTCAGCTTGAAAAAAAAAAGTTTAAAAATCAGCTGTTGAAGAAAACCCCACCCTAGATACACATTTGCCCAGCATGCTGGAACAGCATCTCCTGGGTAAATAACTCATGGTTTTTGACATTAGTACATGTTCCAAAGTATGTATTTACCTGATGGACCATAACAGCCATGAAGGAGCCTGTCTAGTCTACTGGGTAATATCTGATGGATTTTTCTACAATTAGTATGCATGCCACTAAGCAACCTAAATCATATAAATAGTGTACCTTTTAAGAAGCCAAAATAAAAATTTAGACAATCCAAAACACACAATGCTTTGGACCACAATGCATGGGCAAGCTAAATAGTTCAGGGGTTTGCAAAATAGAAGCAAGGACAGATAGATATTTTATCCTCAGATCTACTGTAACATGAGCCAGAATTTTGAAAAAATTAGCTGAATTCTCTCCTGGTGCCAGAGACCCAGCTACCAAAAATATTTCACAGAGTTTTGCAATAACCTCATGGTAACTACTCACTTAATCCACTGGAAAGAGTGAAACTCAAAAGCAGCCTCAGAGCACTTTGCCCCTGTGGTCTCTTGTTTCTCTGTGGCTCTGGTCTGGGGTCGTGTGGATGGCCAGGCTCACACCTCAGGCTGCTGGGAAAATGTGCCCAAGTGATTTCACCTTGATGCAAACAAATGAAGCCTTGACATGTCTCTAAGCACTCCCAAACAAGGATGAATTTCACCTCTCACCAGACAGGCAGGGAAGGAAGAGGCCATGGCAAGACACTCATGCTCTCCCCTCTGTAGGAAGGAGTTTAAAGGGAAGGAAATAACCATTATCATTCTTCACAATGCTTACATTTGCTACAGAAAGAGTTTGCAGTAAAAAAAAAAAAAAAGAAACCCTTAAAAGGGTTCCTTTAATAACTGGCTTGTGTCATTGTGCTTCATGTGCTGTTGTACAGTCACCTAAGGAAACTGTCAGCTAAATACAATCTGTGGGCTTCACCTTTTCTCATGACTGAAGAATGTTTTTGGTGTTATTTGTAGAAAGCCCCATGGGATGCAGAAGGTTAAAACTAATGTCTGGCCCTAATATTTGGTGGTGAAAATGAAAATGCCACGTTTCAGGCAGCTATTCATGCCATACATCCCCACAAGTTTCAGGTAAATATGCCATAGTCATCCCTACCATTAGTATCCCAAATTGTATTTTGAGTATAAAGTAAAGAATTTGTATTTCCATATTGGCTACTGCTATATATGAAATTCATTATTATCTGCCAATCTATGGTCTATGCTCCATTTAAGTCCCACTTAACTCCCAGCTGAGAATCCAGAGCAGGCTTTATGCCTTCTTTAAGGTCCATTTGAGGTGTGAACTTTATCCAAGGAATACAATTCCACACACTCAAACTTTTTACCATATCCCCAATGACCAGAAAGCAAAATGGTTTTAGTTGTATACATAACAAAATAAATGAATCAGTGAATGGGAATGATGTTAACAGGGACAGGCTTTTCCTTACTTGTTTTCCTCAGGTGATGAAGACATTACTTTTCCTAAAGCCCCACTGAGGCTATGCAGCTCCTCCAGACAGATCCAATTCAGCCACAAGAGATGTTTAACAGCAAAACTCCGCTGCTTTCCTCCCCAAGCCTCTGAAATGCAGAGCAGTGCTTGACCTTGAGCCTGAAAATCCAGCCAGCAATCCTGATGTTCAATTTGTGCTCCAGAACATGTCTTTATGTGGGTTCACAGGCTTAATTTAAGCATCCAATTAACAGCATTTCTATTAAAGTCAGCATTTTCATCTTCACCGCCAAATATTAGGACTAGACATTAGTTTTAACTTTCTAGATTTTTTTTTTATGAAGATCTACCATCTGCTTGAGTTACTATAACTTCTGGTAGTGAAGTCAAGTACATACAACCATGCAACTTTACAAGAAACTCAATCTGAGTGAAAAATGCACACATACATGAAAATCCCTTCAGAATAAACCTTTCAAAATACTAAATTTGTATTAACCATATGAATATCTCCAAATCTACACTAAGGAACCAAAAAAACATCTCTACTTCCTTTAAAAGAAACTGTAAGTCTCATAAGTTGTTTCTAATTTATTGGCAAGGAATGCAACTGGTGTGCTACCCCTACTTTATGACCTTTAGACAAATTTTCACTGTTCAAAATTAGAACAAATCCTTTCTGCTCTTCCCTTCTCAGCTGTCACTGACCTTTGGTCTTCTAAATTGTGAACTCTGAAGTAGGAGGCATATTGTTCAGAGTACTTAGAATCTACCCACAAACATCAACACAATATTTGGAATTTGTGAGACCAAGAATTGAGAAACTCAAAAGGAAAATTATTGATTCGGGATATTTTTTCAATATATTCATGAAAAAATTCATCAAAATTAAAGATCACAAAAAGCAGATACATAACTGTAAAATATTGACTACGAATATCTTGTTCCTCTGGGTGCCTGAAGAACAGAATGAATAAACCTCAACAACTGTAACACAGACTAGAAAGACTGATTTGAATGTAAAGCTGCTTTATGGCTGGGAACTCTTACCTCTAGGTTTCATTTCAATAGGTCCCTAAAGGGAAGCCAGAGGCCATTTCCATGTGCAAAGGCTTTGCATGGACAAAAGCAGCCTGGACTGACCACTCTGTGCAGCCTGCCACTAATGGCAAAGCTCTTCCAGCAGGATCCTGGGCAGAAGGGACCTTTCCCAGTTTGCTACTGGCCTGTGTTGGGTGTATAAAGCTGCAGCTGATTTTGCTGCATGCCCCTCCTGTCTCTGACAGGCCTTTGCAAGCAGTCACATTGTCAAGGTTTTCATTCTGCTTCCAAAAAACCCCAAAACAACAGCTATAACAAATAGGACTACGAGCTGCAGCAAAGGAGAGGCCACGTGCAAGTTTAAATTCATGAACTGCACCCCTGCAGCAGCCAGGTAGGTAGCAGGGAAATTATAAATCACATCATTTTTAGTCACACAGGTGTACTAGTGAGAGGGAAATGAGGGCAAAAGCAAACATCTTGGGTTATAGTTTCTGGAGATTTCATTAACACAATACTAACTACAATCAAACAGCAATTCTTTTGACAATCAGTACTTCTATTTCAGTAGGATTTTTTGGATGAATGCTAGATTTGGTTGGGTTTAGGCTACAATATTTGATTAATCTATTTTTCTCCTTTCATAGAATGAGTCAAAATCCAAAAAACCCCATAAGTAGCAAGTGATTATCCTCTCAAATTAAGAACACGTATCTTATTTGTCAGTGAAAACTGTCACTTTCTTCAGTCCCACACGATCATAATTGGTCTGAGCAGCCTGGTGCCATCTGGTTTTCACCCCAGCAAAGACATTTTCATAGGTAGTGCCCTGAAGTTGGGATACCAGTACAAATATTTCTGCTTATCAATCATGGCTTCCAGCTGGTCCATTGCAATTTAATCCTGCAAGAAGCTTGCTCAAGACACTGCTGGTCAAACGCTCCATATCATCATTACAGGTTTCCAGTCATATTTTCTTCATAAAGTGTATTTGCATTGTTCAGTCTGAACTCACAAAAATTGCCATCAACTTAAAATAGCAGCACATTAGTATTATTTTCTTATCTACATATCATTTAGGCATGTTTTTTCATCATCTCAAACACTTCATCTTGGAAAACCAACTGCTGGGTGAAGGACCATACCATGGCTGCTACACAAAACTGAGGGTCAGGGAATGTTCCCAGTTTGTGTTTCCTCAGTCAGCTCCAATAACTGACATCACTTCCCTCCGACAGAACTTCGCTCCTACAGAATTCATTCGTGTTTGAAAACATCTTTCATCCTGCGCTGCGGTGCCGGATTTCTTCAGCCCGACCGGCTCCCAAAACTGAGAGGGGGCTGCCCCCAGGTAGCTGTGGAATCCTGGTGTGGCTGTAGGGCACTGCTGTGGAATCCTGGTGTGGCTGTAGGGCACAGCTGTGGAATCCTGGTGTGGCTGTAGGGCACTGCTGTGGAATTTTGGTGTGGCTGTAGGGCACTGCTGTGGAATCCTGGTGTGGCTGTAGGGCACTGCTGTGGAATCCTGGTGTGGCTGTAGGGCACTGCTGTGGAATCCTGGTGTGGCTGTAGGGCACAGCTGTGGAATCCTGCTGTGGCTGTAGGGCACTGCTGTGGAATACTGGTGTGGCTGTAGGACACTGCTGTGGAATCCTGGTGTGGCTGTAGGGCACTGCTGCTCCATGGCACTGTGGACTGCCTTGGGGATGGACTGCGTCGAGGGCAGGGACAAGGAACAGGGAGAGATCTTCTGTGTGGTTTCTAAAGGTGTTTATTCCCCAGAGGGTCAAGGACAGAAAGACACTGAAGCAGAGGCAGATCCCAACTTATATAGAGGGGAGGTCCCAGGGGAGGATACAATCTTTAACCAATTGGGAGAAACTGGGGGTGGAACACAAGGTGGGGAATACCATGTTTAAACCAATAGGGGATTACAGGGGAGGAGAACAATTTAAACAAACCAATGGGGTTTTGAAGGATGCAAAACTGACAGGGAAGTTTGTAGAGAAGGGGGGGCTGGCTAAGGGAGGGATTGACGTTCAAAGGGAGGAGGAACAGGGAACAAAAGGGCAGGTTTTTGGGAGATGGACAACTAAGGCAAAACCAACAACACAGGAGGGAAAGGAACAGACCATTGGTAATAAAATATGCCAAAACAATACAAAATAGAGGGGGATAAAAAATTGCCTGAATTACAATCAAAAACACGCACTGCAACAATCCTAAGTAGGGAACTGCTATAAAAGAGTTGACATTTTTAAGCTAATTTTGGGGGGTTTTAATGCTGGGATCCATGGGATCCATTTCTTATACTGGAAGAGATCATTGCAAGGTGCCAGATTCTATTTTAATGGCAAATTTAAATTGTGACCTACATCAAATTCTTAATTCTGACTGAGCTGCAGACAGAAGAGTGGAGCAAAGGAAAAAAACCTGGGCTTAATTTAACATTATAAGAAAGTTAAATTCACCAATATGCACTAGATGTTTATGTAGAAAAAAGTTAAAGACCATTAAGGAATATTCTGGGCTAGTGTCAGAAATATCTGAAGGTGTTTTTTGGTTTTTTTTTTTTTTTTTTAACCTAGAAATCATTCCAACAATTCCCCTTCCAAAAGACTAAATGTAATTTGAAAAGCATACAAGTTCATGGAGATTTCTAGGAGTAAGATGGTCAAATGATACCTTTTTATGTAGAAAGGATTCATTGTGATAAGTATATTTAATAACCAAATAATTACTCAATATTAAGAAAATATTCTCATCACTTACCTAGTGCTATGTCTTTTGTATATCTTTGTGCCATCACAAGATGTAACGGATAAGGTGGTGGGGGGAAAAAAGCAGCCAATTTTTAATGTGTGATTTCCCCTCACCATACTTCCTGGCTCTCATTAATAGCCTCCATTGTTTATCTTAATCTGCTCTGTGAACTCATCTGAAATACAGGTATGGGAGAAAGCAGCAATTTACTTGTAACTCAATCAGCTGCCTGCAGCAAAATCATCCAACTACAATTTCAGAGAATCTGATCTTGCAGGAGGGGAGAGGCAGAGGGAGATGGGGATCAGTAGAGAGCAAGTGAGCAACTGTGTGCTAAGGTAACACTCTCTCCCCTCCTTGTGGTCTCAAAAAGTTCTTGCTGTCTGAAGGCATAAATGGGAATCTCATGCAGTTCTTCATTTCAGGGTAAGTCTGCCCTCAAAGAGATGCAAATCTAATGGAGTTACTAATAGAATGCAATTATATCTCAGAATTGTTTCTGCAAGGCACATTTGTGTGTTCATGTATAAAGATCAGGGAAGATGCTTGAAAGATACATTTCTTTAAGAGCAACAAATAAGTACATTTGGTATAGTTTGTAAGAGTAATTGCCAGATATTATATCATTAAGAAATGATTTTCCACCATGAAATTTGCATGGACAATACATGCTTTAATCTCCAAGCTGCTGTCGAGCTCTCAGTAGCTGGCATAGGTATTCACTGAATTATGTAAAGCAAGTTTTTAGGTTTATGCCAGTTCCCATTGGCAATCACCCACGTTAACAGTGAAAGTGGCTTTTGGTACCAACCTGAGCAAAGATGACCAAGGTGATAATGACTTATTATTCTACTCACAGCAGTTGGAATGACACTGACAAGTGCAAAAACTAATGCTGGCAAGCAGAGGAGACACATACAGGGTTCTTGTCATCATTTTTAATTACAAAAGATTCATTCATTTAGTACTACATACCAGGATTACATTAGCCCATATTAATTACCCATTTACTTTACATTTTACTTGGTTATTTTGTGGCTACAGGTCTAAAGGAGAAGGCAAGCTCCCTGCTCTAGGGAATGAGCAGAGCTAGGGAAGGAACAGAGGAAGGGAAAGCTGAGAAAGCAGCACAATGTTTGATGCACAACAGGTCAGTCCCACAGGTTTAGGAATTTGTTTTTGCTGCAGGCAAACACCCTCAGCACAGGAAACAGCAAGTTTGCAATGGCACTTGTGCTTTTTCTTAGCAGCCTGGCCAAGTGCAGGAGTGTGAGTTATTAGCAGAGAAAATGATTAGGAAACAGAGATCCACGAGGTTATTTAGGGTAAAGATTAGGAAGAGCCTACTAAATAACTCACCACACGGTAGTGAATTCATCCCAGCACATCAACCCTAACACAGGCACTAGAATTCCACCAGTAGAGTCAGAAAGCAAACAGCAGATACTGTCAGGAATCAGACAGGAAAGGAACAACATTCCCTGTTAAACAGCCCGTCGTGCCCACGGGTCAAATACTGCAATTTTGGTTTCCCCATCTTATAAAATGGAAAATGGAAAAAGAAAAGTAATAATCATGGTCAAGGGACTAGACCAGCTTCCACACAATGAATAACAAGATAGTCTGAGAGTGCTCAGCATGGAAAACAAGGATTTATGAGGAACATGTGGTTAAGATCTCCAAGGTCATGATGGGCATGCAAAAGATGAACGCAAACAATTACTACATGTAGCTACCAATGCAAGAACTACCAAATGAACCTTGCAGGTGACAAATCTAAGTTTGATAAAAGGAGATATTTCTTCATACAGTGTTGTTTAACTCAGGGAATTCCTCAGCACATGACAGATCTATGTGTGCGTGTTCAAAAAAAAATTAGAAAACTTTGAGAAATGAAATTTCTAATATTTCTTGTTTCTGCACTCAGGAGAACATTCTGAATTAGTGTTTCACTATAACAGCTACCATGTTCTTTTTCTCCTCCACTACCAGATTCAGTCTACTTCACTGGGGTCACCTCTGCTCCCCCTCTGCACACCACTTGTATTCACATCTTGGAACCCTGAAATTTAGACAATTGAACTTCAACACTTTAAATTCCTGCTGGAGAACTTGAATAGATTAAAACCAAAGCCTGAATCTTCGTTAACTCCTGTAGGTTTCAACTAACTCATCAGGATTTTCCTAGGAGGTATTAGGGAAGATGTCTTAAACAAATAGTTCAATTTTTACAGCACACTGATACAATGATGGAGTTTTATGAAATGTTGGTATCTTGGTATGGCTGGTGACTCAATAAATAAATAAAACTAGTTCCATTCAAAGAAATTTTTACATTTTTTTATTTTTTTCTTCTGGTAAAACAAAGACTAAAATGTTTGTGCTTCAAGTGTCACATTCCACAAGAGATATTCTTTTCAGTCCACTGTAAAAAAAAAAAGCTAAGAAAATTGAGGGTTTGACTGGCAAAGCTACTAAACATTGGAGCTGCTCAGTGTATTCATCAGTTCTGCTATGAAAACACTCAGGTCTTTTCATTCTCTCCTCTAGCCCAACAGATCCTAAATTTAGTGGACCCATGACCCAGCCAAATACTTTCACTTCCTGCGTTTTCCTGTTGCAACCCAGCTCAGCAGGGACTGTGGTAGGGATTCTACCTCTGCCTTGTAGCAAACCCCAACCAAACTTTCACTGGTTGTACTTTTAACCTTCAGAACAATGATGCCTTTGCTCAGGACAACAGTGTAGGAGCTGCTGCCCCACAGCACCCTGGAGGGGAGGGTGATGGACAGGGAGAAGGAAAGAAATTCCACTTTGTCACGTTGACACCGATCTACTTCAAATATTTGCATTATGGGATGAAAGTTTTTAGAATTTGCGACTCCTTAAACAGCATCATTGTAAAAGGACACATATTCCTTCTTAAAAACCCACACAATTTAGCCTGAATTGCTGCTAGTAAAGCCCAGGGTAAAGAAGCAAAAAAGGCCTTTGCATGATATCCACGGATGTTTAATTCAACCACAGGGTGAGATGCTCAGAGTCCCAGGCACACACACATGGAGGGTCCAGCTTTCCCTCTCTCCAGAGAACCCCTGGGTCAACCTGGTCTCGGGGCAGTACCAGGGTGAAAGCCAATAGGGGAATAGGGAGGGAGTGGCTCAGGGACACAGGAGAAAGGGAAGGAGCCTATGGGGTGGAACAGCTTTGAGGGAAGCTTCTTGTGTCTCCCTAACTTAGGGCATGCCCCCAGGGCCTCTACACTTGGTAACTTTGTATTTACAATGAAATAGACTTAAAAGGAAGAATCAAAGAATCAAATGTACCTTAACCTCATTGAATCAAAGGTACCTTAACCAGTATATATCACTGACTTGGTGGTCACTTGCTCTGGTGAAAATTAGGCTCATTTCCACCTCCCTGCTTGATTCCAGTGCATTGAATCATGACCTCCCACTTGCCAGAAAACATTTCCTACATACTAACCGTTGGTATTTAATNTTTTTTTTTTTTTTTTTTGTTAAGCCAATGGATCACTGCATCTCTTCTACTGTGCTAGAGATAAAAAACTGTTGACCCAATCTGTGTGCAGCCAAATACAATGAACCTCAGTGTTAATGACACCAGGAAACTCAATGCATGTTCTGGATTATTGCAATTCCAGTTCAGCAGCTTCACATAATTTCTCAGACTCAAACAACCAAATCCATTATGTGGCTCCATTCATAAAACCCTGCTGCACTTCATTCTGGGCGGTATCTCGGGGCCTGGAGATAAGATATGGATTTAAAGGACTCTAGTCAGATCTGCATGAGCAGTTTTTATACTTGACAAAATGGAAATGCAATAGCCAAAGAAACCCTTTCAGACACTTCTGTCCCTGCCCCACCTATGGATAATATGATCCTGTGAGGACTGGTAACAATTAGTTTAATAGGAAGCAGGAGAAACAATTGCTATTGCTCCACCTCCTAAACTACTGCATTGCAATGTGGTTCTCAGTATCTGGAGTGTTTCACAGATAAATTGTTTGTTTATTTATTTAAGTCATGATTAAAGCAAAGCATTCTATAAAAGTAGAACAGGGTGAGAGGAGGCAGTCTGGTCTCTTTTCCTCAGAGTAAGGATATCTCCAGAATACCTGGATGCCCTTAATCAATGCTCAAAATGGACTCTCACAAAAATTTATTGCACGGCTTCATTTTTTATTCCTCTCTTTTTTTGGGGCACAGGCTCTGACAGTGAAGATCAATATATTGTAAGCAAATCCCCAAGCATATGTTTCAAAGGCAAGGAGACACGAATCCTTCAGTCTCATTGAAGCACACACAAGCTGGCAGGAAATGAAGGAAATTAAAATAACCAACATATTCTTGAAAAAGTGACATGTACATGCCCACATAATTCTCATAACCTTTGCTGCTTGGAGCACCCCTTTCCTGACAGTTCCACTGGGGTCTACCTGGAAGCAGCCCTGGCTTGTGGAGATGAGATCCACAGCACCACGGGCTGCAAGACTCTGAAGAGTTTAAAGAAACTCGATTTCACACTAAGCTGTTCTCCCTGCAGGCTATGTACAAACCTTTATCTGAGTTCCCACCACACCTTTGCCTGGGAATGGTTAGCTTTGCCCCCGGGTCATTTGATATGGAGCCCCTGCTTTATAAATACAAACACCCACACCTTCATTATCCCTGTGCTTTGCTTTGCTCGGGGCTTGCAGTTCCCTCTGTCCCAAGGATAAGGATGGCCCCAGGTGCTTCAGTGGGGCTGCACAACTCAGGCCAGGAACAATGCAAACCCCAGGCATCAGCAGAGGTGTTGGAGGAGGAAACCACCAAGCTCCCTGGCAGCCCTGTAACTCATTCCCACCCCCAAACCTGCTCTGGGCTATGTGTGCCTTATTAAATAGAGAAACCCTCACCTGGCTGGTGCAGACCTCAGCTGCCACCAGCTAACCCTATCCTGCTCTTTCCAAGCCACAGGGCTATGAAATCTTCCACTCAGCATAAGCAGAAGCTTTCAGGACAATGAAAGATGCAATAGCTTTGCACTCCCAGGAGAAGGTCCTGTTAGATTTCCCTCTGAGCCAACCCAGGTCAGATCAGCCCAAGTGGAGAACACTGCTTTCAATAATGTTGAAATTATTCCCTTTGAACTCCCAAGTGCTATTAGTTTTAGACACAGAATAAAATGATCCATGGCAAGAGTCCATAAAAAACCCACTTTCAGTGACAAAAAGCCAAAGAGAAGATGAATCAGGGAACAAGCTGGATGCTATATTCCAGTCAGCTCCAACAATGCCAATAATGATCTGAATTGTGATCACCCAGACATACATTTGCTTCCTGAGAGTTTGGGCAGCTCTTCTCAGAGAGTTTTTTTTTTTCCTTAGTGCATAAAAGAAGAAGAAAAGGTGAATCACCAAGCAAGCAGAGGTGCCCCTTGCAAGCTGTCAAAGTTCAGCTGCTGGGATACAGCAACAGGAGGAAAGGTCATCCCATGCCTGCAGTTATGCAGAGCTTCAAGATTTAAATAGAAAAGAGTTTTTGTTACCCTGGTGCCCAAGTGCTTCCTATGACAGTCTCTCACAGCCAAACCATCAAGGTTAGGAGGTGTTACCTGGTGCTTTTAAGGTTTTTTTTTAGTCACATTGAAATTATGTGAACAGGTAAGGTATAAGGTGTAATAGTTGATGGATTTTTTTAATGTTTTACAACAGGAGATGCAAACACCCAACTTGCTATAGTTTATAATACAGTCACAACATCATCCTGAGAAATTTTCATTCTACCAATCAATGCAGCAATTGGAAGTTTCTGTTGTTTTTCCACTGTGCTATTTAGAAGACAGCACAGTTGGATTTTAGAAGACTGGTATTTACCAAAAAGGTAAGATGATAGCACCAATTCATTAATTTTATAAAACTACATAGTAAGTTGTTGCATTTTACTGGGAATTCTTCTTTTTGTCAGTTAAAAGTGAAGTCCTCCCCACAAATCTAACATAAGAGATGCCTAAAAAAAAATCTACCATATTCAGACTAGAAGTGCATTGCTCCATGGTTTAAGTGTTCCAAAATTATCTTCACAAACTACATTCAGAATTTTTATTAGGAAGTACCTTATCACTATAATAACATGAGATTAAATAATTGAGAAATTCACCCTAGAACCAAAACAAAACAGAGAGTTTACATATCCACTTGAACTGAAATGTCAGATTTCTCAAACCAGATTAATCCTTCAGTCACTCTTAAAGACTTTTTTTAGGATGGGGATACATTCAGTGCATTTCTGACTCAGTACAGCTGGGTATTAAATCTATAATCAAAGTTATTATTATGATATGATGCACACCTAATGCACTGTGGGCCAGACATCTAAAGAACGTTTTCCTGATGAAAAACAATGTTAAGTCCTTCATGAGCATCTTCAGGTCTCCAATGAATTCCCAGTCTTAAGAAGTTATCTGCAGTTGAAATATATATTCATTTCACCAGAAGCAAAAGAGATATGTGCAGATTTGAGCATAAAAATCTCTCAGTTCAGATAATTCTATCACTGACAGTCACTTTTTCTCAATACTGGCTGAGGCAATGACTCAGAATCAGCTAAGGTGAGCCATTCTATCCTTTTGAAAGCTCCTGCAATTTGGGGCAGGGGGGTAGGAAAGAGAGAACACTGGCAATTTATCAGCTCCATGGGTCATCAAGAAATCAAAGCTCAGCCCATGGCAGCATGCATAGGAAAAACCTCTGCCTTTATACAGGAGAAAGAAATTGGCAACTACTGGCTGAAAAATAGAAAAAAAATGTTGGCAAACTCAAGAACTGTCTTTACAGTATTCTTTGCATACCATACATTTGTTGAATGGTTTCCAAAACTAAAGCTTTCCCATGGGAAGGCAAAGAAACAATAGCAATTTCTTCTGAATGAAGCTCTCCTAAAGCCAAAGAGTAAACATACAGTATGTGACCTGAAAGTTTGCTTTTAACTGTACAAGTGGCCAATTACATAACTAATCAAAATACCTTCAAAAGCAATTCCTGAGGGAAGGCTAAAAAAAAAAAAAAAAAAAAAAAAAAAAAAAAAAAAAAAAAAAAAGAGAGCAAGAAAAAGGAAATAGCAGAAGGGAAAGAAATAAAAGCAGCCCAGCAAGGAGAGATAGTGATTGATAACCTGTAACACTGCATGAACTTGTATGTGTGTGCACATACATTCAAGCTTAATGATGCTTGAAGATTTATCACACCTCTGCACAGAGCTGTGTAACTCCCAGGAAACCTGCATTCCACCTGAGATGCCAGTGCAGGCTGAGGAGGTGGATCCCTGGGTGACACAGCTCCTGTTCCAAGAGGGAACACGAGCTGATGATGTGGCAGCCATGGAATGCATTTGCTGCATGCCCCAGGCACACTCCTGGACATCAAACAGTGGCACAGTTTGAATTTCAATGTTGATTTTGAGAGGTGGATGTGTTTGCAGAATATAAATTGTCGCTTAAAAATTAGTGGGGTGGAGCAAAATTCATTTCTTTATTGGGGAGACATGACATGCACTCAGCATCTTATAGTGTCCTCCACAGCCTTGTAACAGGTAGAATTAAACCTAAGCAAAGGCTTGGTTGGTATTGATTCTTCAAGAAAATCTAAGAGCAGTTCACACCTGGGAATCTGTGTTCTTGAAGCACTTGCATTAAAGGCAGACAGGAATTTAAATATTTCTGTGCACAGTCCATTCAAGGGCTGAATTACACAACAACTTAAAAATACTCTCCATTTCTGTGCAAAAAAAATGGTTGCAGGTTTAGGTGTCTCAAGTTTTCTTCCACCAGCACCATTCCTTGTGTGCTGAAGGCAGGAATAACTCAGGCATTCCCTGACCCCTACTGGCAGGGCTGGCCCTGATTTCTGCCTACAGAAGGAAATAGAGGGGGAAAATACACTTTATGGCTTTAGGAATGCCAAGAGGATCATAGAAGGAATTTGAGAACCAGATAAAATACTTCTCAGGTAGAAAAGCCTTCTCTGAAAGGTAGGCTGAAAGTATACAAGGAAGAAAATCTTCTCCTGATCAGAGGGACCCACCTGAGGTTTATTACCCACTGCTTTAAGAGATAAATTCAGCTGCTATAGACATAGCTCAAGGAACTTCACCTTGCTGCACACATGGTGGCAAAAGCATCCACAAAGCATCAAGCAGAGCCTGTGGAGTGGCTCAGCCCAGCCCAGTATCCACTGGGGAGGACTGGGGAAAGGCCCTGGTGCTCACCTCATGCTGCTTCATCACTCACTCCAGGCTGGAGTGATGAAACCCTGCACGGGGAGAGCTCTGTTCAAGTGAGGCCAGAGAGAAGCCTGGAGAATCTCCACAATGCAGTGATTGCTTCTGCTCAGGGAGAAGGGCTGTTTCAGGAATTCTGCAGGGAAGTGTGCCCAGTAAATTGGTCCAAAGATCCCTCCTTTCCACAGTGTTATATGGAAGGGGATCAGCATTAAATTAGATCCACTGACTTCCAACCAAATCAGCCTCCCCCTACTGCAGAAATGGACAAGACACAGCTTTGGAGACAGCATCTCCTGAGGACAGTCCTACAAAAACCACCCAGTAACTCCACATTGCAACAGCTGAAACAAGCCCTGAGGAAATGTTATCTACAGTGCTGACAGCAAGCTAAAATTCATACTTGAGAAGATTTTTTTTTTCATATTTAGGCAAATTTTCAGGGAGCTACTGTGAATGTGTTCCACTAGAGTTGGACATATTTTTTTCATTTTAATGAAAAGTCTACACTTTTTCCAGTAGGCATTAAAAAAGAAAAAAATCCTAATTTTGACCATTGTATCTCCAGAACAGCAAGCTAAACTACAGCAATACCCACCTTAACTGGAATAAATCCATCTCCAGTTACTGAAATAAAGTCAATGCTTTTCTATGGGACAGTTATTTACTAAGGGGTAAGTGTGTTTAAAATCCTAACTAATGCATTTGCCTTGCAAAATCTGTTTTGGATTATTTCAGCAACTAGCTGATCATGTACATTTAGCTGGAAAATATACAGCTCTGAAAAAAAAAAAATGAGGGGAAACCTGGAGATGTACAGTATAATTATGAAGACAGACTTGCCAGTACCTCCAGCAGAACAGGCCAATGTCAATATCCTTAATGAACTGCATTTTCTTCCACNAATAAAAAAAAAAAAAAGACAAAAATATTTTTAGAACCTATTTATGTCCCCAAAACCAATCTCCTAAACTCATCCCACTCACCCCCAGCCCAAGGAGGTCTCTATGACATATATCCATCTTTCTGAGCAAATATCAAATCTCTTAACTCTGGGTTAACTAGCAGACATCCCACATTTTCTGACATCATTCTGATTTTGTATCAACTATATTTCCTGCTAGAAAAAAAAAAAAAGTAAAAAGTCATTTGGGAAATACATTTGCTGTCAAGACAACTTCCAGCACTGAATGTCCAAACTCCAACAGATCAGATTTTTCTGAGGGTTTCTTTTCCAAGTGATGGAAGGTTTTGCTTGCAGAATCTCCAGACACATATTTTTGCAAAATCATAGAACCCTTAAGATTGAAAAAGACCTTTAAAATGCTCCATTTCCTGCTGCATCTAAAAAACACTTCTCAGTCATGATCTCCTCTGATGCCAGGAGACTTTGCTTCCCTGCTAGGATAGAATGTTTTTGCTCTGCTGCATGCCACATTCTGAACCAAGAGCAAATCAGGAACAGAATCTCAACACTATAAATCAAGTAAGGTGGAATATTTGTGAGTGCAGAAAGCAAAAGCCTGGGAAAATTCCTCTGACTTTAATGGGCCTTGAATTTCACCAGTTTTTTGTTTCTGCCATGGTGCTTAGTTCATTGGAATTAGGCAAGCCACTCAACTTCAGAAGTAATAAAGAGTTCTGAATATTTAACTCAAAAGCTTTGCTCTCCCTGTTGTGTGTGCGGCCACGCATGTTTTACCTTCTGGAGGCTGCCCACAAAAATTAAGGAGGGAATCACACTGGAAACAAAATCAAGGATAAAAGTAAAATATACTGTCTGTGCTACAGCCCTGGGCAATGCTTCTTGTTTCTAAGTGACCCAGTGCAGCTTCCTAGCCAGGGGTCCACAGGATCTGCATCCCCTCACCTGACTTTTTGAGGAATTATTTCACATCCTCCCTCTGCAGCCTCTGAGTTTACTGACGCGAGATAAACTTTATCAGGAATCCATGCTGACCTTCCTCTCTTTTGAACTCTGAAACATTGATTAACTTGCAAGTTATGTAGCAGGAGGACAACTTCAATAACACCTTTATGGGTACTTTTCTCCTGACTGGCTATTCAGGCACTTGTAACTCTAAAAATGATTACAAGGGCTTTAACTTACTTCCCTATTTCTTCCAACTCCATTTCCAACTTCCCATATTTCTTCCAATGGAGAATCTTGCCTGAAGATTAAGTAAAAGGTGATTATTTTATTGTAAGCTGTTAGCTGCTCCCTGAGAATTGCCCTTAACAGCTAGTTGCAAAGAAGTCACTGAAGCAGGGCTAGCCACACTTCAGAAAGAAAGCAGGCTGCTGGAGTCATTCTGAGCAGACTTTTGAGGAAACAAAAATAAGGTGCTCCATTATAAAAAAAACCCCACAGCTCTAATTCAGAAACAACAAAGCCCTGAATGAAAAACAAANCACCAAAAACCAACCACCAAAGAGGCAGAAGGAAGTATCCATACCCATAATCAGCACCTGTAGCTATGCAGACAGATAAGATTCCACCATTTCCAGCTTGTGCTTGTGTCATGCTGATTTACATCTTCATCATCCTCTCCACCCCATGTAACCCTGCTATTTTTATTTTTCCTACATACTGAAGACTCCTTAGAAAACTGATTTAGTGACTAGATCCAGCTACCAGGTACCTCTTTCTGTGAGGTGCAGACCAAAGGCCTGCTGGATCCTCCCCAGCAGCTCCAAATTATCAGAATCATAGAGGATAATTTACTTCCTATCCCAGAGGAGAGCAGAGGACTTCTCCCCAGCCTTGCAGTTCAATCAAAACCAGCTCATGTGCTCCATTTTATATCCTGTTCAGAATCAGGGATTCCAATAGCACAGCAACAGACTAAATCTGTGAGGAAGCCCCAGTCTGCACTATTTTACTGAAGAGTTGGTGTGTTGTTCACAGCACCACAAATCCTTCACCAATCTCTTGTCTCAGAAAGGTGCCAGGTTGATAGAGGAGCTAAGAAGACTCAAACACAAGCAGCTGCCATTCTAAAACACTTCAAAAGATGTACATGCAACTTATCAATTCATGAATATTACACTCAGGGTCACCACAATCTGTGTTATCATTCTCACAGTGCTGTAAGCTTCTTTTTAAAGAATTCTCTTTCCTTTTGCAGTCCAGCCATTTCTACCCTACTGTCTTTTAGTCCTTCCTGGTTACAGAGTTCAAGAGATAATTTCTTGCTAAGAAACAAAGCCAAGACGAATAATGCCACCAGTGTTATTTATGTAGGGATAGTACATTCCATGGATGTTTCCTCCAAAATTATTTCAAAGTGCTGTTTTGATATCCCTGTTTCTCTAATAAGCAGAGCCTTGTGTTCACAACTAAAACATAAAAACAGTGTAACATGTCCAGAAGCTTTTACAGTGCCAGCATCACAGCTAATAGGAATTAGTACAAACACATTCTTTTATTGTGACATTACATTTTTGGAGTTCAATGGCCCTTATTATCTCTCAAGGCAAGATGAAGCTTCTCATGATGGACCATGTGCACAATATGACAGCAGAATCAAAGGGAGGTCAGTCATCTTCACCCAGTGAGTTCACCCCATCACTCTAATTAATTTTTTTTCCTTTAGAGGATGGCTCAGGGAAACAGGGTGATGATACAAGGTAAAAGAGAAGGCAAATAATATTTTCACAAAAGGAACTACATCTGTTAAACAGTTACAAATATTTTTACAGTGTAGGGTGTCAAGCTAGCCATGTCAGTGTCAGGTGGTTCCTAGTTACAAAACAGCACATTTCAGAAACACTTCCATTGAATTCTGAATTTTGCCTATGGCCACAGGAGAATACTTTAGTTGGCTAACACATGGTAGGTTTGGGCTAGATTTTTTTTCCATTACTGACTTGGTGAGTTTTGATGTGTCTCTTCAACATGGTCATGCATTATTTTTCAAATAAAGTTGACTATAAATCCTAATTAGCATAGCAGGCACTGGGAGCAAAAGAACTCTCACAAGCCTAGAAAACCAGAAACAGCTTCTTCCAGAGGCACAAATACTACTAGAGGGAGCCTTTCCCATCAGCTAGAACACACAGCCCAAATACTAAAGATGAAGAGACTGTACCATCACACAAGCAGAAGGAAGGTGAGGTATTTTGTTTGCACACACCTCTGAAACTTGGCAAGATAGAGAAAGTGAGCAGATATCACTCAGCTGCACATCTTCCTGGCTGTCACAGCATCCAGTTTGCTGAGAGACACCTGGTGTGATTATTTATAGGTGAAAGTCACTTCCAATATTTGCTCTTGATTAGATATTTGTTTCCATCTCACCATCTGCACCAACCTGACTCACCCATTCATAAAGTTTCTTTTCTTTGAGAAGGCAGGGAAGTTATTGGTGCGTGTATCAGTCATTCCAGCTTTATGAATGAAAAGCTTCTTCACTTCTTATTGCCACCTAGATGTTCAGGGTGTGAACCACATAACCAAAAATTTAAAAGAAAGCAAACCTGAGCATTTTTAATGAAATAATGTAACCAAGAGCTGCTACTGAGTGACATGAACCAAAAAAATAAAAACACAGATGACTAAGCACACCCTTGCCAAACAACTTCTGAGACCAATTTAAGAATGAAACACAGCAGTGCCAAAGCTTTGAACTAGAGGAAGCAGATGCTTTTGCTGCTGTGACATGCATTTCCACCCAGCAGGTAGATGAGATGAAATCCGGTCTCATCAGGTCACTAACAAGGATCCAGGGCTAACAGCAGATTGGGCTAAGCCAGCAATAACAACACTTTTACATATGATTTCCTGATACATGGAAGTTGGATATTTCCGCTATTTCATCTTCTATTTTTCTTAGGACAAACTGCTGAAAACTAAATTGCAATGGAATGCAGGCATCTATTCTGATACACAATAGTTTATTGAAGTGAACTGCACAGGAAACATTCTTTCCCTGGATGTATGTATGAACACCAGCAAGTGGGGTGAGCACTGCACACACAGGCAGAGGTAAAGACACTTTGCTTGGCAAAAGTTGAGGTGGTGCAGGTCAAATAATAGTCCCTTCAAAGCCCACTCAGGAGAGTTACTGCTGTCAATCTAATGAGTTTTATTGGTTTATTACCATCATGTGTTTTCACGTAGTCAAATCTTCAGATGTTTGTGTTTTCACTCGGCAAAAGCAAAAGCCACAGGAAGACCTGTGAAGCTCTGAGTCAGGTTTGTGTGAATTAAAATAATTTTATTTTCTTTGTACCACTAGCAAAAAGATTTGCTACAGCAGTAGCAGTAGAGGGGAAGGTTTGCTTGGGGAAAAAAAGTAATCCACTTTCCACAAGATATGTGTTTCATCTAGAAGTTGTTCATGCTATAGTCAGTTCCCATTTCTTTGTTTTTGTCCCTAGAGGTCCCTAATTACAGCTACAGGCTGCTTCTGGTCACTTTCCCAAGAGAAAGCTTTTTATGGCATTAATGGCTGGAAAGGCACAGATTGAGAACAGCATGAAAATACATGGAATATAAGGCTCCAATGACAGCAATAGTATCTTTTAAACTCAGGGTTCCCCAGGGTATTACATCAGTAACTCACCTGAGACACTGAACCAAGGGAAGAATTCTCACATCATTTAACTATTTACTATAATAGATGAAAAGAGAGAAGATATTTTGATTAAAGCTCCTCAACAGTGAAAGCCTAAAGCAAAAATCTCCCTGCATGAGCCCACTGATGTCACGTTTGCTCTTGCAGTTCTGGTGCACTCAGAGAGGAGAGAAGTCAGGTAGAGCAGCACAAGTATAGGGGCCCTGCTCTGCCTGCACAAACACTTACACAAACAGAATTTTTTTATTAGAAGGGACCTCTTGAGATCTTCCAGAACTACCCAATGTTCATTCATTCATTCATTCCCCCTTGGAAGTACCACAGACACGACCCATTGATCAACCACATGAAATTGCAGGCTACAAGCAGGGAATTTATAGATTTTTTTTTTTAAAGATATCCATTTGCCAGGACTGAAACAGTAAATGAAACACTTCCACAGCGTTCTGCAACATGTAAGTACCAGCAACAGGCACAGGAATGACTGCAGATGATCATTTGCTCTTGTATTTCCACTTGTCTCTTAACCATCCCAGGTTTCTCCAGCTTACATGTCAGCATATAAATGTCTTTCTCTTGAGAGAAACCTGGTTATCCCAAGCAACAGACACACCAAAATTCTGACTGAAGACAGGGAGAATGATAGTGGCTGTTCATTATATCTCAAAGACAAATTGAGCACTTCTCAAACGTCACATAAATATTTTAAAAGTCAGATTATCTGTCTAGTCTCAGACTTCATGACAAAGAAAGCAAAAATTGTTATACATGTCTTAATATTCCACATTCAAAAGGGCCTAACTTCATTACAGGGCTGCATTTTTATTCTGTACAAAATTCAATAAATTGTAGTTATGTATTAATGAAATACTGAAGAGGAAACGAAAAGTATATTAAATCAGTCAGGTTTCATTTTCACAAAACCATAAGCATAGACAAGAGGGAATATAAATAGAGCACATTGGAAGCCTTCATTATTTAAGTTGCATGTAAGCACTTCTTTCATCAACAAAGACTAAAGGAAGGAGAACTATACCACAGATCACTTTTGTTTTTCTTCAAAATTAGATAGGTAATGATAGCAGACTAGAATTTATTAATAAGTGAAAGAAGGCCTTAAAAATATGAAGAAATAATAAACTGATCCACCCAGCTGTAATTCCTCCAAGTTATTCTGTCTCAATCCAAACACCTTCAACACCGGTCCTCTAAAAAGACCTTTTCAATCTTTCCTTGCCTTTTACAATACACCAGTGTTGCTCAATTCATTTAAGGCTTAATTCATGAATAAGAAACCACATTTACTCCACGCTCCTGCTTGGGATCTATCACACAGCTGGGATGAAAGGGCCTCGATTCAGAAGTTGCCAGGAAGCTGGGCCACAGTGGTACAGGGGCAAAGTTTAGGCCAATACAATGAAGCCCACAAAAATTTGAGTAATATGCACTTCTCATCACAATACACAGGAACTTACACTTACCGAGTCCCACAAAATACTCCTTACAGATCCCAAAGGTCTCGTTAAAGAGAACATGAACAGAGACTGTGGACATCAAGTATTTCTCACCCTCGGCTGAAAATGCTGGGATGGGGAAAAAAGGAGATGGCAATTGTAGCAGAATGTAAAGCAGAGCACTCTCTGTTCTCCAGTGCTACATGGCTGCTGACCAGAATAAATAATGATTTTCCTCATATGAATCCTAAGAAACACTTTGGGGATCACATGCATGTTGCACAATGTTTAGAGAGAGGGGAGAGGAAAGCACCCACCAGTCTTGGACAGGAGGGGTTGTGAGTGGCTCCCAAAGCCCACTCATGATGCTCAGGAACACTAAAAGCATCTGTGTGGCTGCCTCCAGCAGGCAGCAGCCCCCTCAGTATGCAGTTCACATACAGCTTTACCTCCACAAGAGAAAGAAACATTCAGCACCGAGGGGGAAAAAAATAATAAAATCCATTAGCGTTCCAAAACATTAAACATTGGAACAGAGTGTTTGCATCTTACAGAGTGTTTGCTATGAAATTCTCAACTGCCAAATGAAATGCATCAGTGCAAAAAATAGCAGAGAAATACCAAACGATGCCATCATGTCCAGAACCGCAAGCATTTCCTTGTATTCACTATTCCCATAGCCAGACAGGGAGGTTCCTCCACCCAGTGTGACTGTAACTTCCCTTGTAGAAATACCACGGGCAGTGGAGTAAAGCATTGAATGTGGTTTTTAACACTGATGATTCAGCTCAGAAGTGGCACAAACAGAGCCAGGCTCACTGGAGCATGGTTCTGCATCAGCAAGCAGCAGTCAGAGACCCTTGGAGTGTCCTCTACAATTGTTAACCAAATGGAAAGATTCCCCTTTATCCATTTCAATCGAGCTATTGCACAAATCATCACCTTCTCTACCCGGAGCAAGGATCTAGGAACGATGCAATTTGCAGCTGAATGGGAAATCTGGTTTCAAAGGGATGATTACAGCTTCAGCAGCAACGGGGGTTCTCCCTATCTACACCTGCTTCTGCTACTTTTGGAATGTTGGGCTTGATCCTCCTGCAGAACTACACCCAGTGCAAGCTTAAGACATGGAAATAAAACCTTGAGGCTTCTTGATCAAGGGAATAAATGCTGAGGGTTGTTTGATGCAAAACTCATCAGCTCATCTAATGGTAACATACCCCAGTTCCCATTCTGCTTCTTCAACCATATCTCAGTCTCTCTACTTAGGAATGCAGAAGCCTCACCCTGGCAAAACTCAAGCTCTCTTTGCAGTCACAAAGCTCTTTCTTGATTACCCTTGTGCCATCTTCTAGCTCCTCTCTGGCTTTTGTATCCAAGTGTCCCCAGATACCAGGCTCCTTCTTGCATACCTACTCTTCACCAGCCCACATCCTTCCTCAGACCTTTCATATCAACTGCACCACTGGTTCCTTATCACACTGCTCTTGCCTTCAACATCCTACCACAAAACATTGCTCTTTTTCCTTGACTGAAACTGTAATCTGATAAACTAACATCCAGATCCTGGTTTCCATTTGTATTCCCAGTCTCTGTGTCCTACCTGCTGCCCAGACAGTCTGTTCCTTACTGCTCTGCAGAGACACATCTTTTAGAGCAAGAACTAAATCTCTCTGTACAGTTGTCCATGTTTAACTGCAATTAAATCTAGGAAAATCCCATTCAGCTCTTGACTCGAAGAGTCCAAAACCACTTCACGTACTTCAAGGAATGAACTAATGGCAGTATCACAAATCTCTAATAAGCACATCCAAATTATGACTTAGATTTTTATTTCCCCAGTTAAAAAATGTGTTCCATACACAAGAATGGCAGGAAAGGAAAAAAATATTTCACAGGGAGTCTGCAATCCTTCCAAATTTTAGATACTAAATTCAATCTAAGTTTCAAGCACCAACACACTTAAAGTGCCAAAATAAGATGATCAGAGTATTTTTGGCATGGGCAAACAAATGCATTTTCATTCTCATTCTGAGAAACATCTGGATTCTTACTGCAACATGCCTAAAATTCAGCCTCAGTTTGTTACTCCAAGAAGAAACCACAGGCAACACAAAAACACACGGCCCTTTGCCCAGGCAAAAAAATTGCAAATGAGCTAACAGCAAAATATTACTAACTTTTCTATAAACCATGGTTTTCAGAAGCCCTAAAGACAGTCAAGTCAAATTTCATAATGGCCTTGGAGTATATTATACATCAAATAATTATTGGTGGAGGTTTGCAAAGGAATAAAGGCTATCAGAGTACCCAGTTCCCCATGAAATCCAATGGAAAGAAAAGAGTTATTCACAGGAAAAAGGTAAATACTGCAAGAACTTGAGTGAGTTTATGAGAGCAGACTGGGAATCTTGGAAATCCTTACCTGAGCTGTCATCTCACTGCTGGTTCATAAATGTGGGTAGGACACATGCCATCAATCCAAAATCCAGCTCTGCACCAACCCACCAAAACCTCAGTCTTGACAGGGTTGAAGAATTCAGCCCACGTGTCACAGCCAAGCCTGGCTTGAGTCCAGACATTATGTCTTTTTTAATTTTCCCATCTGTACTGAGAATCTCCCATTTGGTGGATTTCCTCAGATTGTCTCATAAAACTCATCTGCATTGGTTGCCACTTGGGATTTTTTTTTTTTTAGAAAAGGATGATAAACTTTAATACTGATGTCCTGGATATATTTTATAAATTAGTTTATTTGCTGCAATATTTGTCTTAAAGGTAAAAAGATAGAAGAAACCAGAGAAGATGGAAAACAAGAAACAACACAAATTCCAATCTTCTGTTTTATCCACTAGGAAAAAAAAGCCCTTAAACTTTTCTTCCTAACTACAACCCTGGTTCTTCAGCAGCTCATCCTAAGCAGAAATCACGTGTTTACACATTGTTTAACCCTGTCCCAGAGACAGTTCTTGAGTTTTGTCACCCTTCACAACAGCTGCTTTTTCTTAACTTATCCAGAAGGTGAAAGGAGGAGACAGAGGGAGCGTGGAAAAAGGGCTGTTTAGGATTGTCTTTTGGCTTTGGCCAAACATCATCCATGAGAGTAGGAAATGAAAAGACACGATGGGGTGAAGGTTCTTGACTGTTTACAATTAAACACCCAAACCACAAGATATTTATTATTGCATCTTTCACATGCAAATTTCAGGAATCCAAAATAGAGCTCTCAGAAACATTTTTATATGGCGCTGAGTTATGGTTTACAGTTCTGATGTAAAAAGAAAAACAAAGATTACCTTGCTCCAAATGTGTTTGTGCTGACAGCTCTATCGAAAAGCTATTAAAACCTGCAGAATGTTTTAAAAGCTGTTGGAAGAAACACCATTTCCATTTAATTGCATACATTTATGAAGGGGTTTTTATAAGCTTCACAGATGCTCATTCCTGCTATTTCAGCAGGAATGCATGGAGCTCATGCTATACCCGGAATCCACAGCACCTCTCCATGTTCCTCTGCCATCTAAAAACTTCCTAAATTCCCACAGAGAGATAAAGGGGTCTCTAATACATAAAGGGGGCAAAGGAACTGTTTCCCAGGGCTGGGAGTGTCACTTCTGCTATGATTTGTCTCTCCATTCCAATAAACAGCAATTTCTTGCTGCAGCTACAATTTCAGCTGGCAAAGAGGACTGAAGGACTTTCCTATTTCTAGGAGCATCGAGGATTAGGTCACTTGAAAGTCTGAGAGAAGGTTCTGTGAAGGAGCTGCCTGCTGTATCCATCAGGAATGCTGCTCTCCAGCTTCCAGCCTCATTTGCACACACACACAAATTAAATTAAATTAAATATGCCAAAAGAATACTGTGATACCGTGTAATATGCAGCTTAAATTTGAAATGGAATTGCTTCCTATACCCATGTTTGCCTTAACACTGTAAATATGGAAGGGTGTAACCCTTAACAGGCTCTTATCAGTTAACTATATAGAAATAAGAAACAGTTGGTGAGTTTTTAAAAGTATTGACTCAGCAGTTTACTACAAGAGATGACTTGGCTGCACTGAAGGAAAAGACTGGGGGAAAAAAAAGGAGAATTCTCTGTAGGCAGTTGGCTCTCACTTCTGCTCCTTTTAAGACTCTACATACCAAATTTTAGCGTGTTGTGAAGAAGAATATAATTAGTTTGCTTCCCCTCCCTTCCCTTTATGTAACAAAATACTGAATTATTTATGCAGTATCTGCTTTCCAGATTTTTGAATATCAGTTAAGGTTTTTGCCAATCAGTAATAACAGTAATAAAAAAAAATCACAAAACATCATTGGTTTTTACAGGCCAAAGCATAGAGCATGCTATAATAAAACACAGCTTGTCATCTGGTGAGCCTGATCTCACAAAAAACACACGTGAGCATTTCCACTGAATTAAAAGAGACCTTTCACTTGACTTCTTGCTCACACAAGCTTGCTAACCTGGAGCTTCAAGATTTTATGCACAAGACTTAAATGAAAATATCATTTTATAGGGGTATCTGAAGCAAGTGATGATTCATTCATCACAGACACACGAAACATATGGGCCTGGCTAGTCACAAGGAAAGAGGAACTGGAGAACAAGAATTATATCCCATTATATTCAGGAGAGTTTCACCAACACTGACAAAACAGCAGAGTATGAAATCAAAATGACATTATTTTTACAGAAATGAGTGTTTCCATCTTCACTTTATCCTCCCCATTACTTCCAAACTACTCACCATAAAAGCACCCCATACTGTGCTTACTATTGATGATTATTATTAGACTGTAGAGCTGAAATCTTGGATACCTTATTTTCCAAAAACACTTCTATTGTCCCACTACCATTCCTAGACATCTCTAAAAATCACTGCCTGAAGTTCTGCAAACCATTAAACCAGGCTTAGTCCAGATATTTCAAGGAAACACAGTTCCAGGTAATGTCCTAATTACCCCATGAGATCCTGCACACAATCTTGTTTTGACCTAAATGGTTTACAAGCTTTTAAGTACAGCTTGAATTCCAAAACTGAGCCAGAAGCAGACACATTTCTCATCTGTGGCACTTTCAAAAAGGGTTTACAACTAGTGAGTGCAGTAAAAGCATTAGCAAAGCCAGAGAAAGGAAGCTGTGGGAATTGGACAGCAAACAAGGGACATGGAACACAGGGACAGCAAGGAAGAACAGGAATACCATGACACAGCTAAGCAGAACAGCTTAAACACTTTTCCTAGGTAGGAAAAAGGAAATAATCTTATGGGAAACCCCGGATTTATTCAGACACTTTGACTGACAGCAAGGATGGGAAACATCTCGGAGGAGTTTTGCAATATTGAACTCAATTTGTTTTTAAAAAAAATCCAAATGAAACCACCCAACCACCAGAATGTAACACATCCAGATAAAGGCAGTGTTCTACATCATCACAGTTTCATTAGAGCCTTTGAAGCCATGCACCTTTAACCTGGGGCAAGTGACAAATGTGTTATGTTTTAAGTGGGTTATTACATGTCACAATGGTAGGTCTGAGCCAGCACAGTCATGGTGCAATGAGGAAATAACCTGAATGGAACAGTCACAAAAAACAGAGGCATCTGTTCTGTGCCTTTCAGATAAACAGGTGCCTGGGTGCCTAAGAGTTCCTAGAGGCATGACAAATAACACCCACCCACCCTGGGGGATGAAGGACTGGGCACAAACTATTTGCAGAGTAGAAGTCTTGCCCTTGTACTTCCAAGTGTGAGGAAGTGTGGCTTGTAAATATTTCCCAGTGCAAACAGACAGGACTCAAAGGCAGCAAACCTTCTAAGGGGCCTTTTCCAACAGAAATGAGCCAAACCCAGGGTATTTGTTAGGAATCCCTTCCAATTTTGGGACACACAAATGGAATGCCCATTCAGGAACTGAATCCCTCATTATAAGGCCTTAATGCAAGATCAAATTTCAGTCAAAGGTGGCAAGACTGTCCTAAACTTGGCTACCTGAGGTGTTTGTCTGAGCAGACCAGACTTCCACAGTTCTAATAAAAACAGCTGTCACTTCCAGTCCTCCAATTTGGAATTCAATTTCCTACCTGTAATGGTTCTGACTCCTTTAAATTTTCAGAAACCTTAACTAGAGACGTTTCATTGTTTAAGAAAGGTTGGCTCAAAAAGTGTCCTAAATTGATCTCACAATATTTGTGTGGGTTTGTTTGGCTGGTTTTTTTAACTTCCTACTCTGAGTAATCAGCAGTTTGCTTGTGTTTCTAGCTTTTAAAGAATGTTATGGCTGGCTTAATCTGAAGGCAACAAAAGCAGAAAGGAGACAAGTGTACTTCAAAGTGTTACAATGTTAGGGGTAGCAAGCTTAAAAAAAAAAAAAACAAAACAAAACAAAACAAAACAAAACAAAAAAAACCAACAACAAATCAAAAAAAACCTCCAAAATTAACATCACTTTCTTTCTGTTCTAATACCCCGGGTTGGATTTTATGGCCCCCACTAGAATCTCATAAATCAATAAATATGACACTATTCCTTTATCTCTTACACCTGCCCCTACAAACTATTCTAAGCTAGGAAGTTTCCCTGAGCTTTTTCCTAGTATCAGTACCTTTCCCTGCAGCTCAGCACAGTACAGTTACTTGCCCAAAAAGTGGCAAGCAGGCTGCAAAGGACTGATAATGAACATAAAATAATTGTCCACAGTGGCAGACTAGTGGCATATTTGTTAATAATACTGTACAAACAGTCACTCAACCCACAGAGCTCCTAAAGTGGAAGAAGCAAACAAAAACCAGTGATTATCAATAGTCCAGTGAAAGGTATCAACAGCAGGGAATCATGGGAATGTAAACCCAAGTGTGCCAATTCCAATGTCTAAAATATTTGGGTTGAATGCCTGCTCAGGATTTTCTGTTGTTGTTGTTGTTGCTAGGAAAATGGAGGGGAGGGAAATAAAAAATACAATCCACTTGCTATCCTAATCATATTTCTCAATATTGTCTCTGCTTAGAGGCTGACTGGAACACTCCTGTTATTGGTGAAGACCCATCATGGAACAAAGCAGCTGTACAAAATCTCCCTTCTGCTCTGTGTTTGGCCCCAGAATTTTTTTTTGTCAGGAAGAGCAGTAACTTTCATTAGATGCATTGTTGCCTCTTATTGCACATCTCTTCCTGCAGAATAAATCACTTTCTGAAAAAACCCTTGGCCCACAAGGCCCAGCTCCTGAAGCTGCCATAACAGAACACAGCAATAATTTAGCCATATATGAGTAGTTACAATATTCTTATCTCTAGGATGAATATTATTGAGCAAATGAATGTGAGCCATAAAATGGTACTATCAGAATGAAATATCTTTATTTTCATACCTACAAGCCAGTGACAATAGTTTAACAGACTTTGTAATCATCACATTGTGGACAGCTTTTAACTTAACCTAGCAATAAATGCTCCTGATGTGCAGTTTTTCCTCATTATATATAGAGAGCAGTGTACAAAAGCTTAAACTCAGCTAAGTATCTTTCCATTGCTGTTAATTTATACCTAATTCTGTCATCTATTTTTTAACTCAGACTAAGGTAGTTCAGCTAGTTTTTTTGTAATTGAACATTAAATATCCCCCAATAATTGCATTTAACAGTAATGTTTGTATTTTGGGATAAAGCCCCACACACTTCTAATCTAGGGCTCCCTTGAGGTCTCGATACAGAGATGAAGATGTTTATAAACTGGCTGGGACACCTTAAAGAGCATTCTCAACATGACAACCCATCCTCCTCTTCCTGGATAGCCACAGAGAAGCATAAGAGTTCAACACTTCTTTGGGACTTGGGAATTTTTCACGTGGGATTTTCCAATAGGTAGAGGAGTGTCTTGGTTTGAAAGACAGGTACCTGCCAGCAAAAGCTGGAATCTCCCTTTGAATAGAGAATGTAAACCCCCTCCCCCAGATTATTACAATTTTGCAATTGGAGGTTCTCAGGCAAAGATTTGGGAGTAGGAATAACAGTTCTTTACTAGAAATATTAGACAAAGCAAAGACAAATACAAATGTAATAGCACTAAGAGACAAGCAAAACAAAAACAACAAAACCCCAGAAAAACCCTGACAGAGTCAGGGACCTGACAGCCTGGGTGTCAGGGTGTTAAAGCAGTCCAGGTGAAATCCTCCTGGAGTAATAGATGCAGTTCTGTGGAGTGGAGATGGTCCTGTAGGAAAGTCCAGTGGTGAGGAGATGAGTCCAGTCTTCCTCTGGGAAGAAATCCAGTGGGAATCCAGCAGGGTCCTCTGGTGCTCCAGCGTCCTTTCGGAGCGACGCCCTCGGACCGAACTGTCCTGTTCACTGCTGTCCCCAGGAAAAACCTGCTGCCCCCTTTTGTTTCAGTCAAGCACCCATAGGTACCCAGCAATGAGTTACCTAGCAAAACCACCAGGAAAAAATTCCACAAACACAAAAGAAACAGATCCAACCCCTAACAAGGAGGAAAAAAATTCCCTCTGTTCTCTCAATAGCAGAGGGTCTGATAAAGTCAGGTGCTCCACAATTCCTACAAGCAGCTAAACACCACTAAACACAAGCATCTTAAAAGTGCAGCTCAGATGGGACCATTTTCAGTTCACCTCCATTTGGAATCCCAGCACTGAGAGTTTAGCAGCTGCTCTGGGCTTCTGCAGAATATTGGTTGTGAGGGTCTGGAGACTGTGAGATGTGTAACTACCATGTTATAGGGATACTTCTTGCACCTCCAAACTATAAAATGTTAAGAAACAATTTTTGACCCTGTACCAGCACAGATTGTGGCCTTCATAAAAAAACAACACTGCAATAGCACAGAAACAGCTCATAAAATTAGGTTCCTTCCCTTTCATACCTCATATTTGTACAATTATACTACATGAGTTCTGAAAAATCTCACATAGTTCTGCAGTGAGTAGATTTCCACTAATGGGATTTGACACATATTCCAACCCTTTCATCAGCAATAAGGAAACTGAATGTTCTCTGGTAATCAGCTCAGTACAGTCATTATTTAACCCACAGACAATGTATGGCAGCAAAACCTAAATTTTCAACCTTGAGAAGGCAGTGAGCTCTCTGTGCTGACCCTGCTGAGGGCAGGCAGAAGCCAGGAAGACTTCTTGTAGACAAGGGATGGAGACACACTTTATCTTCCAAGGAGAAAAAAATTCAACAAATCTGACCCACTGCTGAAGTTACAAATAAGGAAAATCATCAGGCTGCACCCAAAATTATGGATATGGACTGCACACAGAGGTAACAGGAAAGGTTGTAAGATATTTTTAAACTCCATCAAAACTACAACACCAACAGGCATTAGCTTCATCCCTTTTTTGGGAATGCTTCAACAACAAGGATAGGCATAAAGACAAGAGTAAGTCAAACTGCTTTGCAGGGAGGTTCCTTTATTTTTACTCTCTCTCCAGACAGTGACAAGCATGAAAGTGAGAAAGAAAGAGGAATCAGCTCCCACTGGGCTGCAGTGCAAGTGCTCTTTGAGCACATCTTCCTGATGTGAGCTACAGCACATCCCTGTGTGATCCCAGCTGGAGACATAAATACATCTCCCAAGGATGTCATCAAGAGACACTATTTGACACCAAGCAACAACATAAATGTGGTCAGAACAGCAAGACAGACCAATCCATGTGTCTGCAATAAGATGGTTAAATTCTAATACATTCCAATATTTTTACTTCAGTATCCAGAAAGGACTTGGCCATAAAACATCAACATGCCATTGGTTTGTACAGCTGTATTTGTACTCCCACTGAAGTTGCTCAAAGCAGATGAGACCTACAGCGTGTAACAAAATTTAAAAATAAGCTAAATTTGATTTTTTGAAAAGAGTTTTATATTAAAAGGTAGATATTCCCTACTTCTGCTTAAACAGAGCAGATGGGGCATCTCACTTTGAGACAGAAAGAAAACATGGGCTGAAGGAGGAAGCATCCCTAATCATTGTCAATTCATGCTTCTGCAACAGCAAAAGGTCTCAGTGATTGTTAGGTCTGACCCCACTAAAAAAAACACATCTACTTAATCAGAACTTGAATACTGACCTAAAAACCAAAGTGAACTACTTCTAATTATTTATATATTTAGTTCTGTTATTGCAAACCTTGTGCATCTGCCTAGCTTTAAACATGTGAATATTAACATGTGAAAAAGAAAAAAAAATATTTGAGGATCTGGATAGACTAGGAAGTTGCTGGAAAATGAAGTTCACCTTTAAAATCACTGTAGATTTGTACTCCAGGTGTGTCTCTGCTTGGTCACTTACCACCAAAGCTCACTTGAATTAAATCTCCTTTGAGAAAAACACTAATGGTTACTTTCTTTAAAGTTAACCTACACACACATATTTGCACCCACAACATTTCAAAGCCATGCCATGGGGCAACCTGGAGGTGGCTGCAGGAGCCTCCCAAAAAAGGCCAGGAGCATGCCAGCTGTGACTCCAAGCATCCTGTCACCTGAGAGCACAAGCCAAGTTTCCATGTGTGGCAAAAGCAGTTGTTCAGACTCTCCAACAGGGAAGTTTGTGTATGAACACACTTTGCAAATAGGTGTCATTTCTTATCTGCAGGTGAGGTTTGGTGCTAGGAGTACAGGGCCAGGAATTCCCCATCCAAATACAGGCTCAGTCAAAGCCTTGCCAAGTTAAATGTTCTACTTCTCATTTCTTTTTAACATTATTGTTGATAGCCAGATTTTTATGGTCTTGTTAAATTAATCTCAGATACACAAAAATACAAAAACTTCTGTAATTGCCAAAACTTAAGTATATTTTAAGATTACAAGAAAACCAACAATGAGCTAGGCAAGAGAGCACATATCTTTGCAAAACCACACCAATTCAGTCATGTTCCAAAGCATGTTATGTGCCATAATGGCATCAGTCATGCACTCCCAGCACAGCTAAAATCCAACAGCAACTTGCTGAGTAAAGGATGGGATGTGCATTGGACAATCCCTATAGCAACTTACCCAAATGCTTCTCAGGATCCCTTTCACAGCAGGGAAAACAGACAAGAAGAACTTTTTTCAAGATCAGGCAGTATCAGAGGCTGACCTAGATCTCCAGAGGTCTCCTCTAAACCACAGCTAAGAACTGAAACATCTTCTGTAGCCTAAAACTCTAGACATGAGTTCTGGCAGTTGCCTCCATCCCTCCTCCAGAACAGGCAACTCAGCCTTCCTTTCCAGAGAGGAGGTAATTAGAAACACACTTATTAACAGTGATTGGAAATAATTACCAGGTTAGATTACTTCCTACAGAGCACCCAGTTCCCTTAGCAAGCCCAAAACCAGCCAGCACAGAGAGCTTGGGGTTCAATGATAGCAATTTTCTACCTGTGATGTAATCAATACATTATATAACTAACACCCAAGTTGTTCCCGTGCACTCCACTGGTTTTGTGTGTTCCCCTTGAAGTGAATTCTCTCACCCTTTTTGATGCTAAAGCAGTCAAAACAATAAATGCTGTGAGTCAGCTTCTAAGAGAATGGGGCACCTCTCCTCACAAATAGGGTGCCATATGGATTCCCTTCATGAATAGGGGATTTCCTTTTAAAGTCACAGAACGCTGTCAGCATTCAAAGGCTGGTGCTGGTGCTGCTCAGGTTCCTTTTGTGATTTGTACCCCAGGGACACAGAGCCCCTTGCACCACCAGCTTCTTTCCTTGTTTTTCACCCCTCATTATCAATCTGTGTAAATAAAATGCACAGCATCCCCAGTGGATCTTTGTTAATAGATAGCTGGGGAAATTTGTTAATAAACAAACTCTCACTTTGATTACACTTTCAGTTTCCAAGTGCAGAGCTGACTTAACAACGAAGAATAAATGTGTTTGGGGTTTTGGTGCCCTTGGAAGATTGTTCACAAATACGTGATTCATATCTGATCCTGGACATTAACACTTTCCTTATGACTCATACATACAGTTAAACAATAAAACAGAAAGCTTATTGAGATTTTGTTTAACATGCATAAAGCACCTATTATTAATATTTTTCAATTTAATTGTTTAACAATTTGCTGATCCTATTCTTAGCTGCAAGGAGGGGATGTTTCCATTTCTGTCTTGAAATAAATAGATGCTTTTGAATTTACTCTGACTTATATTTAGAATCCTTCAGCAACAGATCAGAACATAAATAATAAAAAGCCATTAAGCACTGTATGGAGCAGGGTATGTACCTCACCAACCTGCCCACAGAACATTATTTGAATGGATAGAAGGCAACTGCCTTGTCTTTCTCGTTCTATAGAGCATGATGTGTGCAACATACTGATCAACACACCATTTCCTCACATTGTTTTCCTCTCCAAAGTGAAGGATCAACCAGAAAATTTGTCCTTCCTCACACAATAGAGCCTTTAGGTTTTCTATCTGGTCCCTACATGTTAGGATGTTCACTGCAATACAATTCCCGGATAAATTGTAATGAGCAACTGGCAAATCTGAAACCCGTTAAGAGTTCAAGTTCAGTTAAAAAAACCCTGAAGGGTTATTTTTAAAGCTTTATCCTTCACTATTCAGTATTCTTTTAAAGCCTGTAAAAGCATCATCATTGGGCTGTACTTGCAGTTTCACTGCAAAAAAAAAAAGCTCCATGTCCACACGCAGGAACCATGGAAGTGCTAAAGCAGAGTTTGTAAGAATCATACTGTAATGCAGATATATATTCAGGCAAAATATAAGATTTTGATCTCCAGTTTCAGCCTGCAGTACAGTTTCTTATCTTGGGACGTGTATGTCTGCCTGGAGTGTGTATTCTGTTGCCTACATGCTGCTTTCAAACCAGTTTCACAAACCTGCTCCTATCTTTATGCAAGCTATTTCTAAACCACGACAGAAGTGTTCCACTGCAGACAAAGCTTTCACTTTGCTCCATTGAGCTTTTCCAGAGGTTAAATTCTTCTAAAATACTACAGGACAAATTCAGGAAACACACTGATGCCACAGGATCCTGTTCTGCAGATGTTGTTCTTGTCAGTAACCCATCAAGTGATGAGTAAGAACCTCCTGGGCTCCATCCTAACCCAGCTGAAGTTACTCACTAAATAGTCACCCTGTAGGTGTGAGGCTGGCCCTAAATTCAGAGGCTGGCTCTGCATTCTCCTTGAGAATGCTTTCAACTCTACACACTAATTTGTGTCATTTCCAACAGCTTCCTGACTCTCCATGCTCCTCACCGGTGGCAGTCGTGGTCTTGGACATATTGTCTTCAGCAGATGACCTTGCAGAGGCAGAACAGTGATTTGCTGGTGTTGACAAAGCCCTTCTGCTCTCCCATCTGTGGATGCTATTTCAGGATGGCTGAGCAAGGACAGGGAAGATGGGGGAGATACAAGCAGACACTAGGACCGGTCACTGTCCCCACATGGCTGATAATTCAATCCCAGAAAAGTACATTTTTGGCAAAATAAAGTTACTCTTATTCCTGCCTCACCAGCAGAGAATAAATAGAAAATCCTTCCCTAGGGATGAAGAATCATCCCTAGTTTCCCCCTTCAGGTTTCCACAGACATAAAGGAAAAGGGAATAGTGCCCATGCTTCTCCTGCTTGCTCAGGAACTCAAGCCTGCTCCCAGTTCCCCATCCACTTGAGAGGGATACAACTGGACCCTCACTGCCCTGGCAGCTGGGCATGATCCCATTATCCCTCATTAATGGTTACATTCCCAGTAGAGCAACATCCAAGAGCCTCACCTGTGAAGGATTCTCTGGGAATAGGTGCCTCAGGCAGCAGCAGCGCTCCCAAAGGACCTTCCCCAGATAGCCTGGGTGTAGATGCCACCTTAGGCTGATGCCATGCACCTCTTTCCTGGCTGGAAGGACACCTGAGAGTCCTGGAAAATCCATCAGGACCAGCCAGGGATGAGCAGCCAGGGACTGACACAGCTGGGCACGATGGGCAGCATTCCCACTCAGCACCATGGCTCCTCAGGCAAAATGCCTCCACACGTTCCTCCATTCCAGAGTGCCTCACAAAACACAAGCCACTTGCAGGTTTCACTGTGCAGCTCTTATCTCAGCACCAGAAGACCAAAAAAACCAAAGGGAAGCAGGGGAAGCGACTCTTGGTGTTTTCGTGCGCCGCTTGTTGCTAGGAAAAATATTTCCTTAGTATCTCTGTGGGCTCTGCAAGTCAGCATCAGTGGAGCTCTGCTGGTTGCCAGAGAGCATAAAACAGCAAATGTCAGGAAAAAAATAGGAAGAAGAAGTAAAGGTTTAAGAATGTTCATGAATGTCTGTCCCCTCACACGGTCACTGAGGAGACATGGAGACACACGCACCTCCAATCTTTTCTGGAACAAAAATTTTGGGTTTTTTTGTCTAAGTTCTACTTTCTTTCTTTTTTTTTTTTTTTTTTTTTT